>JAQGBJ010000093.1:0-70065 GCA_034698345.1 Sphaeridia pumilis
ACCAAAAGATTTACAGACTCGATAACATCCAAAAATACTTCATTCTTGCGATACTTGATTCCCTCAGATCGCCATGAAACTGCATTGGTAACTGCCATAGGCGGACGTGGAGCAGCTTCCAGCTTATGACCTTCTTGCGTAATGAACCTAAACAAAATCATCGATTACAACTGAATTAATCTCGGCCTTTGAACGATTGTTGATAGTTGCAGTTCTCCCTTACTCTTGCAAAATCTTGCTATCCGTTGTTTGCGGGTAGCCAAAATCCAAGAGCTCATCCATCAGTTCGTAAATGATCACAAAATTGTCCCTAATGCTCTCTTCTTCCAGCTCCTTGAAGTACTCAATCATCACCTGTTCAAACAAAACAATCTTGGAATTATACAAATCACCACGATCAAGCCATTTATCCAGTACTTGCAGTTACCTGAACTAGTTTATGAAGGAATGAAAACACCAAAGCAATGTTGGCATTCATTTTTGTAATGGAAACAATATACAGATTGTTATGCTTGATATACGCAAAGGTAGCGTCGTTAGTCTGAAGGATCGGAGTTACATTTCCTTCTTCTTCCTTATCCATAAGTAGTGGCATGAACTTTTCAATTACACCCATATCGATGTCGCCCCTGTAGTTCCTCGATATCAGGACCTGCAACCAGATCAAAAATCACGTTAGTTCCCGTCTCTTTTCACAACTAGTTAGACAGGAAGACATAGTTTTCAACTCAAATTGTGCTTACTTTGCCCTTGACATCAAGGATGAACACGGCAGACGATGACATTTTTGCAATTGCCCCGTTTTTCTAATCTTGACACTATTAAATGCTAACTTGTGGCACTTGCACACACAATTGAAGACTTCCAGCACGATTCGATATAGAGTTTCTAGTCCAACAAACAGTATTGAGTTAAATGTCTCGCCATCTCCTCATGATTTGAACCCACACCAGGTGATTCTAATCCGGACCGGCACCCAGCTGAAATTCAAACAGCCACCATACTTTGTTTACACATGGACGCAATTAACTTTCTTACTTACTAATCACTCCCCCAATTCCTCCCCTTTCGCGAACAAAATCAATTATTGAAAAAACAATGCTCAAAATTTCATCATTAACATCACTATTTAACTGTTTTGCAAACAATCCAAACTGGTTTCAACTTTCCATACAAAAACCTACCCAACACATCTACCGAATCCAACCCGTCAAGTTTTGGCCAGTTGACTCAAAGCTCCATTCCAAGGACTGAATTAAAACATCAACATTTCCTTCTTCTTCTCCGGAGCATTAATTTAAAGCCAAAACATTTTTGCACACAATTGGATAATCCTACCTGTCGCCGTGTGTTGTCTGCCTTTCTCCATTTGATGCAAGTTCCACGAGTCAAAAGAGTCATCGATAAACAATGTCCACATCTTTCCTCCTCCCTCCTCATATCCCCTTGCTGTATTTGAAACTCTCTAATTCCCGCCACACACTCTATGGCCGCATCTCACGATTTACCGAACATATGCATGACACATCAACATTCAATTGCTTTCTCCATACACCGGTCTTTCCATAGGGCTGTATCAAACAGACCTGACTCATATACGTGCATACTTTGCCGTTGATTCACCTGCCAGCGATGCCATAATAATAAAATGCTACGTTTAATTACGTTTGCGAATAATTCAATCCAAGCATTCCCCCAACGGTCAGCAGAAGTCCTTGATCCAACTCAATTCTGGTACCAAGAACGCCCAAGCCCATAGCATTTCACACAAGTGCATCCTCGGAGAGGAACAGTTGCATTTCCTCCATTCAACGTTTCCACCCACGCTTTGTATGCATGTACAAACAAACACAAACGCACACCCATAACCCTAACTAATTAATCTTTCTCACCTGTTGTTCTTCCACAAGAACCCACATATTTGCCATCTAGTTTCGTTTACTTTCGTTAGTCCCCTTATAAGTATTTGGCTCTTTCAAACTGTACATACGTCAAAACAACGCATTATGGATTTACACGTCTCCTCCAGTCGTTAAAGCTCGCCGACAAAATGGGTCAAAAGCCATCAACTGATTATGCTATACTCACGTCATTTCTATTGTTCAACGTTGATCTGAGATCCACTAACCTCGGGTGCTTGAAGCGCCCTCTTACCTGTCAAAGCAGAGTCTTTGCAGAACAACTGAAAGACGCTAAATAATTGTTTTGGCTCATCGTTTTTTCTAGAATCCTTTGTCAGCTAGTCCACAGCAGTTTTGCCAGCTTCTTTCGTATGCCCTGTTTGAATCTTTTAGTTGTTAAGATATTACGACGGCTTTTTGAAGTTTTGTAATGTCCTCGAGTGTCATTTGATGAGCCTAAATCCTATTTAACTTTCTGCTCAACAAATCTCATTATAAAAGCCAAGGCGACATTTTATAAATCATGATCAAACGTGTACTTTTCTTTAATTGTCTTCGTCTCTTCTTGATTTAATTAATCAGGAGCAAAAAGGTATCATGTTATGCTGAACTTCTTGTTGGAACGTGAAGCGCTTTTCAAAACATCGATATCCGAAATTGCATAAGGCACTTGTAACTTGATTGATTGATACTGCATGACCGACAGCTCCTCTTGATCCCGCTTCTTCTACGCATCCATCTTTTGCTCTAGGTATTCGAATGTCACATATATTTGATCTAATCACACCTTTAAATCCAATTCAATTCTTGCATCACATTGATAGATATTCTACACGTACGTGAGAGGCGTTAAGATCCGAACCGACTAAAGTAAGAACCTTAGCCTAGGTTAATCCCAACGTTGATTATATGTTTGTACCTATAATATAGTTTCACGGACGTGATCAAAACAAACCGTTTTTTGTTGCTTTCGTAAACGTCGGCGTCAAGAATCCTAACAAAGTAAGAGAAGAATGCCGTGAGGACACGAACGAGATTAATATAAAATTCCCTCTGACTAACCGCAATCCCTGAATACACAAAGTTCTGACTATTTTAAGGCCGTAACGAGAAAGATCCAGTGGAGAAACTACTTGAGACGCTTGCTTGATTGAATCGTGTGACGCTGCTGGACCGCCGTCCGTCAGTGAATTACTGCGCTAGCGCCATTATGATCGCTAGTGCTATAGATTTCATATTTATTTGGTGTGAGTCTTGTTGACTAATATGTATCTTGCACCAATTTCAATAGACGTGGATGAGGGGAAAAATTATTTGTCCTTTGAACACCATATAGTAGTAACCTCAAGTCAGTTACTCTGCGACGACGACGACGACGACGACCAGCCGTTTACAACTGAGGGATCAAACAAACTTGTTATAACTAAAAGTTGTTATAAACATGTTTAACTCTCAGTCAATCAGTGATTCCAATCTCAGACGCTCCTCCGTCATCAATCAAAGCACTTGGTTTCGATATCAGCCTCCAATTATCAGTCCTCCTCCTATTATTCAACATCTCTTCAGGGAATTTGTAATGACCAAACAAGTTTTTTGACGCCTATACTTTTGTACGGTTCCGGGATTTCGCCATTTTTGAAACTGCTACAAAATGTCTCCGGTTCCAGCAAGAGCTGATGACGTTCGTACTACGACGACCACGCTTCTTCCGTGGCTCAAGCCTGACGCGATCCAGTCAGTGGTCAAGACTCCGATTGTTCGAAATGAGGAAATTGTAGGGAATCTAGACAGGTACGACTTGTGGATGGATTTCCAGAACAATTATTCGCAGTCGGAAATCTTGTGGGGCTGTTTCCTCGTCTGCATGATTGTAGTCGTGAATTCGGCGGTCCTCTGGGTAGTGTCCAACTCCCGCGAATTATGGAAGCCGAGGCATCTCTGGATGGCCTGTCTCTGCATCACCGATTTGGGCGTCGGAGCTCACAAAACGTTGGAACTCATGCTCGTCGTTTGGCCTCAGTACGAGCTTTGTGTACTTCAGAGGACCACTTTGGGCATCCCCTACGTTGTCAACATGCTCTTGTTGACAATGTTGTCCTTGGACCGATTCGTTGCCGTTGTGTACCCCTTCTTTTACTCGGCCACCGTTTCCAATAAACACGTAAGTTGTAATTTTCACTACTTTCACTTGTACAGCCCTTGGACCACAAACTGTATTCTGGAAATTTCGATACGTTTCCAACCAACTTTCCGCCCACCTTGTTTTTCTCGTCTGGCCTTGGGCAAGCAGAAACTTTCCCGAAGCCATAGTAGCTAAAAAGCTATGACTCTTTGAACTTATGAACTCATCAACAGGTCCTTTATATTCACGCCGAGTAAAAAACATGCATATACCTTTCTCGCAGGTCTTCATCGGCTTTGGTTTGGTCTTGTTGACTGGAACAGTTTTGGCGACAGCTTCTGTTGGAATCGGTCTTCGTGACGACGTTTGCCGTCCTCAAAGCCTCCAATTGGTCTATCTCACAGTCGTCCTCACCGTTTGCTCCATTCTAACGCTCCTTTTCAACAGCTCAGTCCTTCGTATTGCCAAAAAACAACTTCATGCAATTTACTCCCAGCCCATTGTCAATACGACAAGACGAGTGTCCCTCTTTTGTACCCATTGCGGCCACAAAAATGCCACCTTTGTCAACACTATCAGCAGCCCCAGCAACCGAAACATTGCCGACGACTTTGGAAACACGACCTCCACCTGCGCCAGCAGCACCAGCACCGACTCCATTGGTAACCGCGAAGACACGCCACCTCCAAAATACCAGGATACCCGAAACGATTCCCAAAGAGCCACACCGGCTCCATCATTTGGCTCCGAAGTCAGGTCTCTTCTCGGACCCCACCTCACACTTCCCATCACACTTCCGCTCAACCTACCGAACCCGTATCCCATCATGTACCACTTGACGCGAACCCTTCAACAAGAACAGCCGGTGACGCCAATAGCCAAGCGCTCCAGCGCCAACCTCGAGTCTTCACCACTCAACCTGAAAAGTTGCTCCGACGAATTTTCAAGCGTCGTCCCGTCCCTCTTCAGAACAATTTCCCTTCCCGCCATTCCCGAAAATATCGCTTTGATAATTCCTTCGGATCCAATCGTCCCTGTATCCGCTATCCACGTCGACGGCTCCATTTTGGACATGATGCAAAACACCATCAAAATCAACTCTTCGCTATCCCACATTCCAGCCCAAATCTCAATGCCCGTAACACCTGCAATCACCGTTGGCCTTCCAAGAAGTAGGTCTTTTACATGCACCAAAAACGTGGCAGCAGTCAACTCGGTTGATAAACATCAGCATATTTTGAGAAACTTCCAGTTTGGAAGGTCTCATGTGTTTCATGTAAGATTTGGGGGCAAATGTTCCTTTTCATTCAATGAATTTTCGCTAGGCGCTTCCAGCGCCACGCTTGCTCAGGATTTAATCAAAATGTTTTTAACCAATAGGTCGGTCGACTATTCCCATCGATTCGCTTTGCCCGAACTGTCCTCCTGATCATGATCCCCATGTGGGTCTTCATTCTGCCCATTGTCACCATCATCCCCCTGCACCGCGGCTGCAGTACCAGAGTCAAGTCCGACCTCGACTGCCAATTCGTCAACAAGCTCTGGGTCTACCTTCTGATCCACATTCGCTCTGTGCTACCCCTTCAGGCTATCATCGACACCCTGATTTACGCTTTCGGATCCAAAGAGTTTCGGCACGCATTTCAAAAAATATCCGACTGGAGCCGCCGGCGAAAACGACTTCGAGACTACCAGCGCGCTATTGCTCAAAGAGCGAGGCTGAGCAATGCAAGTTCCAGTAACAAATATTAATAAAACTGCTCTCAGTCAGTCAGTCGACAAGGTTCTCGGTTAGAAGCCCAGTCCAACAATCAACTTCAAAAGTGTTGTAGACGCTTGAATTACATTCTCAAAAGAACCACGCGATTATCGAGTATTGACGATTCATCTGTAATTGCTCATCCTTTGACGACTCTTGAGCAACACAAATCTCTGAACTGGATCTCTCTCTTCTTGTTACATTGTTAATTTAAGATTACTTGTTCAAACTTTTGCTTGAGGACGCCTCAACAACACTGACAAGTTAAAAGGGAATCTTAACACAGTGCCCTAATCTTAAGTTACTTACTGTTGCGCAAACCAATTTTAAGCATGTGTATATTTATAGTAGGCAACACCACCGACTGAGCCAGTTTTTAACCTTTGAATAACTTGATGTTTTTCTAACCTTGCTGTTCTTGTAGCTAGATTGTACATTAAATGTTAACTTTGAACTTACAATATTTCTTTCTTTCACAACGTGATAAAAACGTTCAGACACAAACAACCCTTTCTCACTCACACCCTTCCATCCCCATTGGTCAATGTTATGTTTGTCCTGTAGCCATGGCAACCTTGTTCCAGCCGTTTCTCAAGTCTGGGAGCACATGTAAACAAGAGTATGAGAGCAGACTCTCGATTTCAAAAAGGATTAACCTTCATCAAGGCTTTAAGAACTGTAAACCAATTTCAAAGTTTCAGCATGTTTGTGAAAAGCGGCTTAACTGACTAAACAAATTGAAAGTTTTTGATCCACTGGTAAACAATCCCGTGGGTGGGAGATTTCCTTCAACAAAGCCAATGGAACATCATCAAGACTACCTGACGGAACTTTCCGCCCGTCGCAAAACCAAAACAGCGCACAACACCAATCCAAGAACTTGGGGTTCGACTTTGGACAGGAATCGCCATAGGTTTTACCCGGATCAAGACCAAGAAAATCGTGATCCAAATCGCGAATTTTATGATGACTCGGACGAAAATGGCCGATATTTTTCCAACAAGTCTAGAAAATTACGGGAAACGGGCTACGACGGAGACCAAGAAGCCATGACATTCAGTGCCAAAATGTGCAACGCCTGCTCTGTCAACCGAATCCGAGAACGAATTCCAACTTTGCCTGGCCGCGACAAGATGAAGTGGGCTCGAAGGGCTTTCTTCATGAGCACTGAAAAGATTTTTCCGGGATTCACCAAGCGTTCGGAGCTTCAAGCCTCAAGCAGTGTCAGAGAAGCTAGTATGTCATCTGCGCAGAGCAGCTGCCACTAAATCAAACACTAAAAGTCTAAAAGTAAACAAATAGCATATTTGTTTTTCCAGCTGGCATCAAACTTCGAACTTCTGTCCCGCTCAAAATGTGTCTCTTGGCTCATGCCTACTTTGTCCCGGTTTGGTCATTGGGATTTCTTCTAACGCAAGAATATGCGGTAATACTCTTGCAGATACTGCTAATGTTTGATGACACAGCTAATGAGAAATGGTCACTATCGTTAATATTTTCCAGACGGCGTCTTTGAAGCCGTTGCATAGCTACGTCCATTCGAGCCTCACCTACGTTTCGATTGTCACCGACGTGTGCAGGTTGTACGCCGGTATCGTGTCAAACACCAAAGATGATGTAACCTTGATTGTTTGTACTTCATTTCATAATGATCTTGGCAGTCAAGTCATGTAACGTTTTTTCATCACAGATGCAAATGCTCGCCCTGTACTGGATGGCGACAGTGGTACTTCAGGCGCCCATCATGTCCTTCGTTTTCGCCACACACGCCTTTTCCAAGTACAGACTCCCTTTGAACGTCTCCCTCGATGTCGTTCTGGGAATCATTTTGATTATGGAAATTCTTGTTGGCTTTTGGCACCTCAAAGGGCTGATTGGAAGTGAAATCCAGCTTCTGTACCTGGCTCGCCAAATGAACGACACCATGGCCCTAAGGGAGCACAGAATGAAAGAGAAGCTCAAGACCATCAATTGCCCGCACACAGGACCCATTGTTCAATGGTCAGAAGAAGACGAACGAGAGGTTAGCAGTGGGGATCAAGCCAGTGGAGATGTTCAAAGACCGAAATCAAGGAAAGTTGGACGCAAGACTTCCTCCTCGCGCTACCGAAGGATGCATCCCCTTCAAGCTTCAGCTAGTTTCAAGGGACGCAAGCGCTCAAATGGTGGTAGAGCTTGAAGACATGTTTAATTTGTACTTTTATCTTTTACTGTATACAGCAAAGCTGATAAGAATTTTTTTATATAAAAAACATTTTATCAAAGCTCAGCCTCATCCAGTCCTCCTCGGTTATACAATTTGAACACAGCTTCGAGGTTCTCGCGATATCCAACTATGGATTCTTCCAGTTTTGAACTAAGCTCTCCCAACGTTAGAGTTCCATCCGATCCAGTTGTACTGGTACCGTTTCTTTGGTTATGTAACGCCATTAACACTCCTCGCCGTCCAGGCAATACGCCGCTTTTAATCTGTAACGTTAAGACCATTATCAGTTCTGTGAGTCACACCGCAGCTGAAACGTATAACCAGTTCCCAGTTCTGTCGTTGTGTGGCTTACGCAAACAGTGAATGCTTTCTGAATAATAAAATTGTGGTACTTCCGTAGTGACTCGTCATATGCCCTTGAGTAGTTTGGGGAAATGTTATCGTCAATTAGATCCCGTTTTGAGTCTTCTACCAAACTGCTGACTAGTAAGTAGACAAAGTGTAGGGCCCTGAAAAATTATTGATTAAACGTTTAATATCAAACTGCATTCATGTGTAAATGCATTTATTGTATCAAGTACAATTTACCTCTTCAACCATAAGAGAGCACCGGTGGCAGTATTTTTCCCTGCTTTCACTTCCGACATGATCATTTCTTCAATTGTCTGATGCTCCTGGGGGTTCTGTTGATAGACTTTCCGAAGCTTCTGGAAGTGAAATTAAGCCAAGACATTATGATCTTAAGATCATGGAACGGAGGAAGAGGCATTATTTTTTTGTTATTCCTTCATAAACTTACGTTTATGTTCCCCTCCATATCCAGCTTTACTGGGTACATGACTTTCCCGAACGCGGCTGAAAATGTAATCGACATGTGATATAGATTTGCTTTATGAGCTTCAATATCATAACTAGAAAGAACGTTCAACTTACAGATGCATTGCACCACAATTTCAGCAGATTCCAGAAAACGTTCGGTAACGACGCCATCGTCTGGATTGTGCCAAGGGCTAATGGTATTCTGCAAGTCTGAGGGATGTCCGTTTATGTCCATTCTTGGGCTATTCAAGGCCACCGAGCTGAAAGAAACAAAGAGGTAATGCTGAGACTGTTCCTTGAGCCCGACTAACTTCCGACAGCAATTGACCTGCCTACCTAACCGATATTGAACGAAACCACGTGTTTTAAGATAACAGGTGGTGATAAGTGATGCAATGTTAACCCCCAGGTGCATTTTGTATGTACGAATTGAGCGACGTCGCGAATCCGGTATTTGATATTCTCTGATAAGACTATCGCAAATTATAGCTATCCCGTTAGATGATGATAATAATGAAGGAAATGTTCTTCAACGAACTTGTGAAGATTGCTCATGGGATTGCTCACACATGCAAGCGCTCAATTTGTGACCACCTTTTTAGAAGTTTCCGGGGATTGATTATCTTGTCGTTACGGCTGTGTTATTGTCATAGTCTTGCCAGCAATGCCAGCTAGTGTTCGAAGGGTTCTGTCGATGACGATAAAGTTGATCCAAGCGAAATTTTCTCACAGCGTTTTATTAAAGTAGAGCTTGTATTGATTGACGATCACATGAATTAGATAGCAACTGTGTGAATTCCCGAACTGATTGCATCTTCCATTTCTTCATCTTCAACGGCAAGGCCTGCAGCTTCCAGCTCGAGCAAGTCGAGATCCATTTGCTCCTTTGTTAAGGTCATCCTGGCCTATTATGAATTGCAAGACAAGTTACATAACTGCAGCGATGCATCACACTGGCCATCATGAATACGCTATGAACATGAACATTACCTTGGATATTGCTTTTATCAGCGTTTCAAAGTCAGCCTCGTTCCTTTTCTGGATCCAGACACAATACTCTTCAATGTACAGCTGGTTCAACAGATAATAAGGCTCACGTTTGGCAAAAATTGAATAAATATCCAGCAGACATTTCAGAATGGAAGTGATTCCTAAATAAACAAAAGGTCGTTATCAGACTGGATGCGTGAATAAAATGCTGGCTAGTCAATGAAAAATCTCATTGAAAAGTAGACATACCTTGTTTGAATAAATTCAAAGTTTCCGAGACACAAGTCAGCGCCAGATCCCAGTTACGATAATATGGATACACAAGTGATCTTCTTACACAACTATGTAATACGTCGTCAACAGTATCAAACACCTGTAAGATATCCGTTGAAGATCAAATCAACTTTTTTTGTCTGCAACATGTTATTTAAAATCTTACCTCAAACCAGGACAAAGTAGAACTAAGCCTTGAGATGTTCCACGGAGTTTCTACGCAGTGCGAACTATTAGTGACCTTCGCGTCGTAAATGTAAGCGTACATGATGTCAAAAAGTCCAAGATACACTCGCTTCTGCCAAGCGACATCCAGTATGAACTCCCGATTCTTCAGATTGTTCAGCCTTTCATTATCTGATTTCGTCAACTGGGCGTATTTGTTGAAGTTTATGGGCCTTCTGACAATTTCTTTCACGTCCTCATTTTCCATGAGGTCTGATAGGTAATGTTCATCTGAGAACTTTTCTTTTTCAGCTTCCAGCCTCAATTTTCTTCGTTCTGCAGGCGGCAGACTATCTGGGTTTTGGATTTGAGATACTTCGCCAAGTTCTGCCTGTAAGTTCAAAAAACTGTGAAGTACAAATTCACGACCGGAATTAATTTTGTCTTCAAAGTCCAAAATTCATACTTCGAACTGATTCTGTAGCCCCTTGTGTCCATTGGCAAAGCCGTAAGGGTTTTGATTGAGCAAATTAGCGACTGCTGATGCTGTTGGTAGGTTTTGCTCACAGAACCACTCTGGTTCTTCAAATTCGTGATCATCGGCATCCAGTTCTGCATCATCTAAAAATCCCGAATTTGTCCCGGTTAAGTTCAAATTACGCTTTCGGCTTGTCTGACTCGTTAACTCGGAAAAAACATGACATACCTGAAAGAACTTCTATCATAGGCTTTGTAGATACGACTTTCTTCCCCTCTTGAGGCTGAAGGAGCTTCGTTAGCATTTCAAGTCCTTCAAAATGCTCCCCAGCATGAACCTTGTCCAACGTAATGACATAAGATCTAGTTTCTTCAAAAAACTTGGCTGAGCTATTGTCATTTTCCACTACCTCTCCAGGTAACGCCAACCTGTAGCAGAAATCAACAGTATATATATTTGGAAATCTTTAAAACACTATGTAAGGACCAGTGCAATTTGACTTTCAAAATCAGACATACCTGAGATAGTAGGGAGCCGAATGAAACCGGACATCCTTCCCATTAATGTGTATTTCCGTGTCCTTAACGTTGGTATATGGAGCCTCGATGGTTATTATGATCTGATTGGCCGTCTGATCGATTTTAAAATTTGGCGTTATCATTTCGAATACTTTAAAAGTTTTACAAAATATCACAAACTCTTCAACGCTTTCAAAAAACTGTCTTCACTGCGGTGATTTCGCTGTCAATTTTATATTGCTTCTCCGAAAGACTGATAGAATGCTAAAAGCACGTGCGTTTGTTTATGTTTTGTGAGCATATAACGTATTTCCCTCGTCTTTCGATGGTTTGACTCAATGACTTTTCAACGTTGTTCGTACCAGACCAAAGGCAAAATCTGGTTGATCTAAATAAAGATCGGCTCAACTGGACTCAAATAGCCCTCGACGTTTGAATATTCCAGGAACTTCAGGTTGTTTTTGGCCATTATCAGTACACACCATGACCTGGTAAGGCAACTTTATTAAGCTCTTTTCGACTACATTAAGAAAGGCACATTAAACTTGATAGTGTGACTCGTATAAAAGACTCTCGATTAAACATGCATTAAAAATGTTTCAGTTATAAAAAAACAATAAAATGTTTAGTCAAGAAAAACAGATTAGCTTCTTTGCATTGTGGGTTGTGTTGGGATGGGATGATTGATGACTAATTGTAAAATGGAGACTGAAAGCGTCAATTGCAAACTGCGATTCCCTAAACATTGTGAAAGATTAAATGTTGCTGGTTACATCGCTTCTGGAACTGTCAGTTCTGTCCAGTCCAACCTGAAAAAGTCACTCAAAGTTTATTTTGCTTTCTTTTTAAAGCCGGAGTAAACTATAAGAATTCTGAACCTACCCCTGAGGTCATTTCATCCGGAAACTTGTTCAGTTCAGGAGGACATATCAGATCTTCAGTGCCATCGCGTTCATGTGCTTTCTTCCTCAAGGGGAACGTGCGTTTCGCTACCTGAAAAACAAATTACGAATTATGTCACACCGTGCAAAACATCAAAAACTCATACTGTTCGTCAAGCTCGCGTACTTTTACTTTAGACGTCAGAGTTATGGGAATAAAGTCCGCGCTCAGTTGGACATTCCGCTTGTCGTCAACGATACCTCTGCCGCAAAGATCGCTGAACTGTTGACCTAAATGACGTCTCAGTAGAGTTTTATTGCCAGGAATTGATAGAAGAGCAGCTAACAGTTCTGCATTGAATCTCGGCTCCAAAACTACTAGTGCTCCATGTACTCCTAAAATCACCATCATGAAAGGGTTATTTCTCTGCACAGCAAGAATACTTTGTGATAGGAACTGAAATTGGACATCTCACCTGAACCTCGTAGATTTGGAGCATATTCTGCTAAATCCACAGCCTTCAGCCATTCCATCACTCGATGATTTGTCCAAGTTGCCACGTAGGCTGGGTCGTTCCGATTACTCTTCAACTCTGAAACAGAACCTCGCCGACAAAGGCAACCGGGATGGAATCGATGAATCCGTAAGATTTGGATGCCTCGTTTCAAACTAGCGTGATGCAAAAGACTTGTGACCTTCAGGCTCACTAGATCATCTGTTGTTAAATGACACAGAACTCTTCCATCGACTCGAGCATCTCCAAAAGCTTCTTTGTACTGCGGTAGGCCAACATCGTCCAGCCAGCGTGTAACCCAATGATAGTCCAGGCGGCCAGCATTATCTTCTTCGTCAGGATGTTGTAAATAGTACAAAGCTAACGCTAGCTTCTTTCTATGCAGTGGGTTCTGAGCATATTTAATAGAATTAGATGACGTATTGGACCTTGCAAGTAGAACCAAACTGATCTTACTTTGATTCCTAGTTCCTTCTCGACTTCTGCCGTTGAAGCTTCCAGTAATTGCTGGCCTGACTTTACCCACCTCCGAATTTCATTGGAATACATACCCAAACCTAGATAGTTCAGCCAGTTCACGACTCCATTGGAGTCCCATGCGTTGATTGGACCATCGGGCCTGTAATAAAATAAATGCAAAATTAGTAAAATGTCTTCTCGATAATTATTATGTATTTGTTGATATTCCTCCACTCACATTCTTGGACTATTTTCCGTCGCCCAACCTAATCTAGGAGCTGCTGTAGCCCTAAATCCCCCTCGGACGAATGGATTTCTCTCGAACTGACCATCGGGTTTAGTTTCCTCATTGCCATCAACATCTAAGGCACCTGAATTAGAGTTACTCCTTCGAAGTTTTCCAAATATTCTAAAAATCTTGCTGGTTTTGTGACTTCCGTCGCCTTTTCCGTGACTATTCTCTTTGGCATCTACTGAAATGAAGATAGACACGGTCCAATTGAAACATTTTAAGTGATAAAGAGTAAAGATTTGCAGCAATGTCACATGTCCTTACCTTGCATTTTCCCCGTTTTAGCATTATCAATACTGTGTAAATTTCCACTACTTAAGCTATTGGTTTTTAGTGGTCCCATTGGTAGTTTGTTGCCCACTGTTGCATTAGAAGCACTCATACTCATTGGAAGACCAGGTGGCAAGGAAGAGTGACTCAAACGTGGCATAGTTCCATATGAAGGTGGTACTTCAACTCTTCTGCTGCCAGTTGCTGGGGGTGTCTAGTTAGGAACCGACATAATTTTACATTAGTTCTTTTGCAAAGCATAAACTATCTTCAAGTTTCATTATCTTTCAAATTACCTGCATTCGAGGTGAATGTAGTGTAGGTTGGCCATTTTCATTTGTTGAGCTGGTCAGTCGCAATCGTCCTCCAAAGCTAGGATCGGCATAAGCATGAGGAGACGAGTCTCTGACTTTGGACATACCAATAGGAGGTTTATTCCAAGAAACATTCTTTATCTCGCCGCCATAGTTCAATTCTGTTAATGATCTAACGCTGCTTCCACCTATTTTGCCCTTGAGTTCCAAATTTTCTCGTTCTAATGTGGCATGTTTCAGCCGCAATCCAGATATTTCGGTAATCAGCTCCAGTTTTTGCGTTTCTAGGCCCGATCTTGTCACTAATTCCTGTAATGACAAATATATAGTCAGCACAATTTCGCTTTTTAGCTTTGAATTTAACTTTTGAAACCTACTCGCTGCAGCTGCTCTTCTGTTGTCTCAAGCACATCCCTCTTGTCATCTAACAGTTTTTCAAGGTCTTGAATTTTTGAAGTTTGTGCTTCGATTTGATCAGAAAGGACGGATACCTGGAGATGCAAGGTATCTTTGTCAGATTCAAGCCGGAGTAACCTGTCTTCATAGTCCAGTCCCAATAGCGAACCCTGAAATAAAGTAACACATACATCAAAACAATATGAAAACGTGTTAACAATTGGAACTGCTATTAAAAACACAGCATCACACTATAGCTTCATCATTTAACTTTTCCAGAGACACCTATCCCAACAACCAAATCAACAAAACTCACCCCTATGCTGCCCCTGCTACAATACACATGACAGTGACCGCATGAACTAGCATTCCTCAGACTTCTAGGAAATGTTCTGTTACAACAATCACCACAAAAAGTTTTGCAGTCGCCGCCGCTACCGCCCAAATGTTGCCCACTACAACCATGCGGGCTAGTCGGCCTGCTTATAGACCGGGCACTTTTAGCTCCACTTGCTGCATTTTCATTCCCACCACCAGCACTTGGCGGATAATACGATGAATGTCGATTGACTTTACTCGAAGTGTTGCTTAACGGCACACTACAATCCCTCTCGATCGAAGCCCTAGTCCAAACTCTTTCTTTTCGCCGATGTTGACGTCCATCCCCATGTCCACACGCGCAACTCCCCGAACTGACATACAATGGCGAACAAATGCACCCAGTGTCTTCATCCGGCAATGAAGCTGGGTACTTTTTCCGTCCATGTTTTTTCCTCCTGATGGCCGATGACATGGTGGCAGCTCCACTTATCGGCATTTCTAACGCCAAACTGTACACGGTTCCTTCGTTGCCACAATGAACAGTTTGTCTAACGGGAGAAAGTACAGAGCGGACCGAGTGAGAAGGGCATCCAGCAGAAATGTATGGACTGATTTCGTAATTGGCGTATCGGACACCACTCCCACAACAAGGTCCATATGACAAGCCTTGTATCGGAGTCTGAAACACCATTTGTGGTGGAGGACTTGTTGGAGCCATTGGAGGTAAGGAAGAAGCTCCGTAGCTTTTGCAAGATCCCGAGGAAGCTCCTCCACTTCTTTTCTTATGCCCATGAGACGTTTTTTCGACAAGACCTGGGCCAGATGCTCTCTTGGACGGCGTTTGAGATGATCCTGCAGCCCCGACATCTGGCAAGCTTTCTCCGCTTTGAGACGACCCATGTTGTTTCCGCATTTCATTCTTATCTGCGAAATAAAAACATTTCTGACAGAACTGTCTAAACTATACGTTGTTTCCGTCAAAACTCTCTCAGACGCTAATGCATCCATATGCCCAAGGCACATAGACTTACTGAAGCTTTTGAAATCCACAGATGGCATTTTCTTTAACGATTTCTTTGAATCCGAATCATCCTTATCTTCAGCTGTCGAAGTGCTATCATGGAAAGGTGCCGCCCCAATGCTCACCAATGGTTCTTCCTTCTCTTCCAGCGAGTGCACTTTGACCAACTCAGCTTTTCGAGGTCCACAACTCCCCACAACAGCTTTCCCAACGAGGACACTCGCCGGTGGGCCTTCGCTTTCTCCAGAAGACTCTTCGCTGTCTTCGTAGCTCGCCGAATCTCCTCCATCCTCGTCGTCATCATCCTCAACATCCTCACAGTTTTCTTCGCCTTCTTCATCGTCCTCGGTGCTGGATTCTTTTCGATTTTCATCGTTATGATGATTGCCATTAGTAGCCTTCTTTGCTGGAACCGCACACAAGTTTGCCGGCAATGACGGCTTGACTCCAACCCTTGGAGGAGTGTCACGAGATTCCATCTTGCTCTTCTTTTCGGTCGTTGCTAATCCGGCTCTTATTTCCGTTTTTCCACCACCGCCCTCGGCATCTCCATCTTCTTTCACAAATAGAGGTTGAAATCTAGCACTATTTTTAGACCCGCTTATAGACATTCCCCCACATAATTCTCCGTCCTTCCATCACCTCGATAAAAACATATCCACCGTCTAATCCATCACTCCAAAAGCCACTAATAACGATTTGTTGCTGTCCAATTTTCAAAACTAATCCAATGTAGCACTAAATAACTTGCTTCAATATATTCCCTACCAACAACGGCACCAAAAATCCAAGAGAGATTTTTCAATCAACTTGACACTGTCACACAGATACGTAGAATCCCACTGTGAGAGCCACCAACAAACCCGCAATCGAACAGTATCGACTTCAAAGAAGCCGTCGCCTCTGATCAATGAAACGAAAGCACTTTGGATTGTAAGCCGACTCGATTATACACTGAACCAAAACACTTGTCGGCAACATTAAATGTCGAAATTCGAACCTAAAGTATTAACGGAGAGGCAGATTCAGAAGGGCAAGAAGGCAATCTCTGAAACGCCGCTACCCATCTAACATCTCGTCATCATCTGAAGCTATCTCACCCAATGTTAAAAAGCCTCATCGTTCCTCTCCAACTTCAAACTTGGGAACCTAAGAATAGAATTTTACGGTCTCCTTACAGTTTCTCTAGCCGTTCTGTCTGATGGATTTCTCATAGCGCCAACATTTTATCACATGTGAAAAGATACACCAGTTTCAGCTGTTTACACCGACCGAAACCATTCTGATTTATGCCTTATACCAGTTTTCGCCAAAAGTCCACAAGCATCGATGGACTACCACCAAACATTCATCTGGGTCTGATCAACCTAAGCTTTGTTGTTGAAAGATCGACAGCTTCTTCAACAGGGTCCATTTCTAAAAGCCAGCCACTAAAACCACGGCCCATCATTAGACGGACAGAATTTTTCGCCTGCCTGCCATCATTAGTCCCTCAACTGCTTGTATCCACTGTTAAATGTTGCTTGAACCTTTGCCAAAACTGCCCATTTTAACTCGTTAATCGCTCCCAAGACCGCCCCAACTATAGCATCGAGACGTCCAAATTAACAAGTGCGAACATTTTCGCAAGCTCATTGTCTTATACACAAACTTTCAGCTCGATGGATCTAAAATGGCAAAAGCCTGTTTGTTTCCTCATTAACATCCTCACACAGCATTAAAATACCTTCAAAGATCCAAAACTGTGGCTTCTGTAGCTCATGTCGTGTACTGGTGGCCGTCCTTCTAATGCCGAGTCCGGCCGTCCAAAATGAGATCCGTTCCCTATGACGTCCTCCATTGACCGTCTATTCCAAGCGCCCGTAGATCGATCATCGACTCGATCCAGGGCCCGATACCTCTGGCCGGGACCAGGGCTTCGGGGTGGGTACTCAAAGCCACCGAATGCATGACGTTCCGGAAAGTAGGAATGTGGACTTGTACTGATACCAGCATCAGAGCAGCTGGAATACCTGTTGCCGCTTACGAATGGTCCTGAACAATATCCACTCCCATACTGCATTCTTATCTCCGGTGGTGCGGGCACATCTGGCAGTTTCCCATCAAGTTCGTAGCCTCTGCTTCGAAGCCCAGCCGGTTCATTGCCAACTACCACACGATCGTACAGGGAGTCTAGACTAGGACTTTTGCCAGCGCCTATCGGTAATTTCGTACTTCGAGCCGATGACGACGGATACACCGGCGGTGCGTTGTTATGGACCGTGACATTTGGCGTATTCAGGCAAGGTTTCCGACCGTCTGACGGTGAATTTCGCTGATGCATCATTTGTCGAGTGTCTATGGTTTCTGGTGGTGTTGCCAATCTGGATCTGATGCTCAATGCCGGTTCCGTCACAGCTTCAACTTTCCTCGGTGCAAGTACATTTTCCAGGTTCATTGATTGAGACTTTGCGTTTTTACGAGCAGGTCTCGGCGGTCGTGGTGGTGGAGCTGGTGGCAATGAGGCAGTTGGCGGTTCCGGTGGTGGTGGTGGCGGTGGCGTCATATGGCGAGTCACCAGTCTCCTTCCCATTCCAGAGTCCGCAAGGTCGTTGGCAAAAGGATCGCCTTCGTCCGGTATCGAAGTTGACCTGTTCCAGTTCCACTGCGCCCGGTTCTCGAGACTTCCTTCCTTGAGGAAATTCTCTTTGCGCAAAATGTCGTCTAATGCAGCTAAAAAGTCCCATTCATCCAATTTACAGGGGTCTTCATTTCCGTCTGACGAAGAACCAACTTGATTGTTTACACTGTTCCGAGCATCTGTCATCATGTCGGCGCTTGGATTATGTGACTCCAAAAGGCTGCGATTACCCGGTATGCTGTCATCTCCGGTGTGTGAAATTTCTCGGTTTGAATCCGCGCCTCCAATCGATGCTGCTGCGGTCGCAGTAAGGCCGACGGGTCTTGATTTCCAGCTATTTTTAGCCGTGCCACTTGTTGATTCGTCTCTCATCAAATCCGTGCCTAATCCACCCGCCTGAGCGAAACTTGAAGCGAAACGATAGTCGTCATCACATCGACTTTTGTTGTGGACGCTGTCCTTAGAATCTGCAACGCTGCTTCTAGCGGATCCATCGATCCCACCACGATTGATCTCACTAGGCCCCGGCCTGCCACCTGTGGAGCTCATGTTCCGTGCCGTTGTACACGCTGCTGATTTAATGACAGCAGTAAACGGGGGCCATTTCACGTTTCGACGCTCCGCGGACCACTGATGGGATTCGCAGAGAACCGAAGACTTTGAGATTCCTAACGAGATTTGCACAGACACTTGTTCCGCGATAAATTGCCAGTCTATACTTTCGCCATTTAAATGCTGGCTCAGATTTTAACTGACCGCGTTCTGCACCCGGAAGTACATTAATCAGTTTCTACTAATCACAAGACAAAGTATCACATTTTTACTACACACCTGCTCATCTTTCAAACAGTGTTTCGGTTTCCACGCAATTCTGAACACTGGCAACTTGAAAAGACAAACCGTTTGCTACCCAACTGAAACCTTCAACTCGAACCCCGCCACTGCTGGTTGGCTCCAACTAAGTATCGTCACACGACGATTCAATCTTCACTGAAAGAACACACGCTGACAAATCCTGTAGCCCACAACAAGGCCAAGCGTTATAGTAGGTAGCTGTAGCTAGCAAGGATCTAACGCCATCTAAAAGCCTTCAATAATGACAGAGTACAAAGTACAACGATACAAGTGCATACGCTGCTACGTGATGCTTTTGCCAAAAATATATCACGTACTAATATCTAGGAATTCACATTGCGACACCCCGCTGTCGTTTCCCTCCCTTCCTACATGTAGTAACCCTGATATCAACTCTATCGTTGCACTTTTCCACACGAAAAATAACAAATATCTCTAAATATATAAACCTCCCTCAAAACAACAAAAACTTGATGGCTTTCACACTGGAACGAAAAAATTCTCCCCTTTTCCTCCCACGCAAAACCGTCACAGATACATCGCTTCGAAACATTATCTTCTTTCCCGTTCACGGGGCGAGCACATCTAGTTCTCAACACGTCAGAAATCCGATTAGTAGCTTCCGGTCTGATATAAGCCTTTAAGGACAAGGGTTAGTTGCTCTACTACAAAATAGCCTCTCCTTTCTGACTCCCCAGCTTCAAATTATGATTAACCAACTTAAGAAAATCTTCATCAGTAATCAACAACATGATTTGCGATTCCTAGGTCATTAGCGGCCCTCCCACTCTCTATTGCACTTGACAGCTCATTTTGATAAGTCATCCACTGGAAAAGCTACATTTTGTGAGGCTGGTGAATTCCAAAGTGTGCAATAACCCGGAACGATCTGTGTATTGACATGTAAGACATAAATCACCTCTAGCAGATATATTATCTTCTGACACCATGTCTTCAAGTACAGTTGATCATCCTGGCTCATTTCTAGAAGCTGCCCGCGTACAAAATCCCAGTTGGCAGATTGCCTTCGGATGAAAGGAACCAGTCTCTCCTCTGCAAAATTACAGTCACGTTTATGAGCATTTCACCACGCTGTTCTCGTAGTCACAAATATGCAATCTACCCGAATAGTGTAAGTGTAAACATACCTTCATTAACTTTCTCAAGTACATCCATTCTTGATTATAGCTGCACAAGCGTCACAATTTGTCGTTCAAGTTGCCAAATATTTTCACTAGTGGTTCTCCTTCAAACCGGCATCATTCTATCCTGTATCCACCGTGCCTGGATGTTTTGGAACACCTGATAACAATGAATTATTTCAAATTATTACTGATGAATCAACATCAGCATCTTGTTAACCGTGTGACAGAAACTTTAATTTCAGCTTTTACTGGCGAGCTTTCGAAGCGAAAATCCAATGAATGTATTCAATACTAATCGTCGTGGAAAGTAAGGACGCCGCTTTTAATGAAGTCAACCTTGAACATACCTCGTTCGTCGGGACACCGTTAAGACCCCGTCGGCATTTTGTTGGTTTACGTATATACTCATGAACTGGTTGATCACAATTAAACTAAACTAGACAGCTGATTCTGAAAGTCGCAGTACATAAATGTAAACATCACTCGCAGAATTGTGCCATATCACTCGTGAAATTGCACTTGCGACCATTAAATTCGTTTACAAAAATCACATCATTCATTCTCCATTAGTCAATAACTAAACATGCAACAGTTTATTTACATTCACACAGTCTCACTCAAAGTTCATTGATGACATTTGACAGTGTGGGAAATTTGAATGATCCATGATCCATGAACAACTCGAACGACTTAAGGCCATTGGGGGTATCGTGAGACTTCGTTTTTGTACGATTTATGTAACAACTTCTGAAATGGAAATTCATAATTTTAAGTCTCATAATCTACTAGGAAGATAAATTGCTAACATGTTCCAAAATCGTTCCATTGAACTTGGTTAATTCACATTGCATTCGTTGCTAGTTTCCGAAAACCGATTGTTTCTGTAAGAGGAGCTTTAAATGACGAAAAATTTCCTCACCGACGGCATCATTCAAAAGACAAGATCCCGTGCCACCGGCACATGTGTGAATGTGCATTTACCGCGTTTGAAAAACAAACAAGATAAATTCACGTGTTTAATCCAAAACTTTTTAATACCAGCACCTTCAAGGTTCCACAAATTAAACGGTGTTCATTCTGTTCATAATGAACGTGACAGTCGTGACATCACGTTTAAGTCTTCATACCCAAAATTGATTCCAGAGATCTTGTGTGATTTTCTGAACTATCAATTGATTGCTGTTGATATTTAAGCTCATCAACATGACTGGACAATTTCGAAGTTTATACTGTCATTTATGTAGTTCGATACGGAACAACACTTGGCTCCGAAGTCATAACGCAGCAGCTTCTATGTTGCATCATCCTTGGTCCATGCGCCATTACTCAAGAAAGGCCCCGAAAGAATCTGAGGAAACTCTACCAGGCTCTATTGCGGAAAAGTTTGTACCCTTTGAAGACCGGAAACGGATCATCAGAGATATTCATGAACAAGAAAGAGAAATGTTGGATGAAGACGAAGATTTCATCCAGACATCACAACCGAAATACGAAAGTATGCCATCGATTCATAATACCATAGTACCAAATCACTTACCGAACTCAATGTTTAATTGTGGATTTTGCATTGTTTCAGGAGGAAAGACGGGCGTTTTTGACCTCTCTGAACTAGTCGACTTGTTGAAGAAGGAGAATGCAATGGACGTTTGTGTAATCAGGATCCCTAAAGAAGTGGAATACGCCGACTTCATGGTTATTTGTTCGGCAAGAAACTCTCGTCAGCTGCAAGCGTTAGCTAATTTTGTTCGTAAACGCTTCAAGATGAAAGACCTAAAGCAAACAGATCGATTACCTCTGATAGAAGGATCAAAAATCGAAGATCAGTGGTTAGCGCTAGACATGGTCAACATTGTTCTGCATATATTCACTCCGAATGCTAGGGAAATGTATGATTTAGAGACACTATGGTCTGTTGGGTCCCAGTTTGATGATCTTTCAAATGTGGCTGACTCTGAAATCGTTCAGCTACTAAATTTGTTCGAATGAAACTAGTAGCTACAACGTTGGCAGTGCCACAATAGCAATAAAGTATTTTCTACTATATTCTACTACTATCACCGATCTTCTTTGAAAACGCTGTTTAATTCTTTATTCTGTAGTTAGCAATTCAAAAATGCCATAGAGTTGATGCGATTCAAAGTAGGTTCTTACAACGAATTCCCTATAAAATTTTATCCAAACTAACGTTAATTTCTGAATCCGCTAAATCCTGGCGAAGAACGGTGAAACTGTGAAAATCCACTCCTGGAACCCATACCCGCTGGATAGAAGAACTGATATAGCGTAGAGTCGAAATCATGATGTGATGGTGCATAGGAATCATTATCATCCATTCCTAAGTCGTGCCGCCGTCTAGCCTTGTCGTCTGTTAGTTTCTCATACGCTTCCAGGACTTCCTTGAACTTTTGTTCGTGGTCTCTTCTCTCAGTCTCCGATGCACTAGCGTGTCGATCTGCAGAAAATGAACAGCAGAAATATTACTTACTTTCTGTTTGCAAATGCTGGAGCATCTGAGCTACATGCACCGAATGGCACATACCTGGATGGTGAACAAGAGCACGCTTCCTGTAAGCTTTCTTAATATCATCTGCAGTCGCGTTCCGTTGAACTCCCAAGATTTTGTAATAGTCTTTTCTTTTGGCTCTTTTCGCAGCAATTATCGCAGCTTGCTTCTTGTCTCTTAAATCCGCGTAGTGTGGTTCCATTTTCTCAACAGCCTGTGACATGAAAACACTCATTACTCATCCTTTCTATAAAACTGCTGGCTTCAGCTTCAGCTGAGCTGACTCAACAGCACACTAACAAACACTCACCTCGTAATCACGAACAGCTTCGTCGTATTTCTCTGTGTTCATGTAAACTTCCGCCCGTTTGAATAAAGCTTTGGTGTAGTTAGGATTGAGTTCCAAGGCAGCATTCAAGAACTTCAAAGTGGACTCTTTTTGCGCCTCAATGTTATTCGAAGCAAGCGCAAGGTTAAAATTTAACTTGGAGGCAATCAGTTTCTGAAACAGAATGGGCGAATGGAATATTTAAACTCAATTCAGTGCACTGGCTCGACTTAGCTTAGCAAGGGTCCCACTTACGTTTTCTGGCTTCTCAGTCGCCAGCTTCAAGCACTGGTGATATGCATCATAAGCTGAACTCCACGAACGTGCGTTGTAATTTTTAGCAGCGTCTTCACGAAGTTCCTTTATAGATTTTACCCTCTGAAAAAGCAGGAACAAGTAACATGCCGGTTAATTATCAGACAAAATGACAAACTTTGCACCTGAACAATCTCTTACCCTGTACATAGAAGACACTGTGCTGTTGTCCGGCGCTAACTGCAAAGCATGCTTATAGTATTGAAGGGCTTTGTCGAGGTTATCTGCCTGGTAAAAGCATAAGGCCCGTAAAGTGACTGCTTCCATGACCATTCCGTCTGACTGAAGTATGGAGCTGCGTAATCAAAACAGAATTTTAACACCTTAATTCGAAAGTTCCACCAGAATCATGTATCAAGGTGCTACTTACGTGCACTCTTCATGCGCCTCGACATAACGGTTAAGGAAGCCCAAGACTTCGGCGCGCTTTACTTTCAGCATGACATCACCGTAAGCAACTTCACGAGCCCTGTCCACTAGGAACAATACCTGTTGAAAGCCAAAAGGTCATCAGTACCGTAAAATGGTAATCATTCTATAAAGCAACTGAAAAACATACTTTACGAAAATCTCCACTGGATTCGGTTCTCTGGATTTCTTTTTGCGTTTTCTGCAGAAACGCCAACTTGGTCTTCTCATCAGTTATATTGACGCCCAATTTGTTCGCCTCAATAATACCAATCGCAGATTGGCACGCTATTGTGTCCCCCAATGCAAGCGTCGCTCTTACAAGTCGTACATGAGCCTATAATTAAAACAAGAATTAGGTTTATTTGTACCTTCAATTGAACCATAACCATGCCTAGATAAAATTCACAACACACTGCCTAGTGTGTACTTACGTTGTGTAAACATGGATCGAGCTCAATTGCTTTTTTAGCATCAACAATAGCGTCCTTGAACTTTTTCAACATCATCGAGCATGCCGCCCGATTGCCATAAAACGCTGCCTCCTTTTCAGCTTTCGCGATGGCTTCGGAGTATTTCTCATGAGCTTTTTGGTAGTCCCCTTTTTTGAAAAACTCGTTACCCAGCTGCTTGCTTTTGTTAGCCAATCTAAAAAATCCAAAAATTTGTATCTCTCAGGTTACGCAACTACCTTAATATCTGTAGCTGAAGTTACTTACTCCAAGTTGGACGTTGGTTGCCCAATGTCAGGTAACTCTTCATCGGAATTTGACTCTGCATCCTCGGCGTCGTCAGTCTCTGATTCGAAGCTCTGCAGAACTCCTTTACCATTAAAAGCGGCAGAATTATCTTGCCACATGGTTTGTTGAACCCGCGCTTGATTGCTTACGAAAGGTTTGCCTGATGATGATTCTGGTTCAACCATTTCCACATCTCCACCGGCATAGTCATCTTTGATCTCCTCGTCCTCCATTTCGCTATCCGTTATCTCGATAACCGAATTTTGGGAAGAAGGGGCTGGGGGTTTCGGCTTTGAAGCTTGACTGCCAAGCAACTTGGAACTGTTATTGATCACCGTTTTAGCACGAGCACCAGTACCTGGAGCGGGTGTTCGAATAGTTTCCTCCACGTTACTCTGCGGACCAGAACTAGCAACACCAGCTCCGATAGGCCCTTCATACACTATTTCGATATCACTATCATCTCCACTACTATCCACATCACAAAAATCATATTTTCTCGGTTCTGGCTTGGACGTCTTCTTACTGGCAGTGCTACCTGATCCCAGATGCTCGAAGCTTTCTGGGACAGGTGCTTTGTTTAGGGAATCTATTTTGAAGCCGAAGTAGCACAAGCACAGATGGAAAAACGCCTGGAAAAACAAACAGGAAATAATCAGCTTCTTGTTTCATCAAGCCCAGCTTTATAAAATTTAAGTATTAGGACTCAAACGTTGCAATGTTACATGATACTTACTAATCTTAAGTTTCGAAATAAGAAAGGGCGCTGAATCCGCTGAAAACTTCTGTTGATTTGTGTATACTCTGTACTCGATTTCACCAACCTTTCAAGGCTATGTGCAAACTGCAGGTTGCACAACCTGACGTCCTAACCTTTTCAATGTCCAAAACGTTCTGAATTAGTGGCAAAATAACTCTCAAAACCAGCAGATTCAAAATTACGTACAGTTTCTTAGAGGTCAAGCTCCACAGTATTGAACGATTCAAAAACTTGTATGAATATTTTTCTTAGGTTCAACAGTCTAGTTTATACATTTAAAACTCCTTACAAACTATTCACTTCCACTCTGCTGTGCAACACCGTAACTTTACGAGGCTGCAATATTTAATTTGGAGCCTTGATACGTTATAATTCACCTGAATGGGATTTCAAGTACGTTTCCCACAAAGGTAGAATATCATAATGAAGAAATTGCAAACGAACGTAAAGTGAATTTACAGCGAGACTTCGCTCCTTACTATCACACGACCGTCTCTTTATCCCACTCGCGTATTTTTCCATGTATCGTGCTTACCACATCCGTATGTAAGTATAAGGTAATTGATTTACAGGGTTTTAACCGTATGCAAGTATACAATCCATCTATAAGATAGGCTAATCACATCGGCACTCGTATAGAAACATAGGAATATGGATTTCTTTGCCGCGAAGACACGGAAGCGCGTTGATCCATGCACAAGTGGGATGAAGGTACGGTGTACATACGAGCCACCCATTGAGCAATATTTCAAATACAAACTTTTTGACTGACAGTTTCGCGCGTAAATTTTCGGGAGGGGACTGCAGTACGTAGTAGTCATCAAGTCTGATCTCACTTTAATGATTCATCATCAATATAAACATTGCCGCATTTTGATGTTATCAGCTTGCGAAAACACGTGGATGTGTTCAGATTCTTTTGGGTGTGATTTTTTTATGATATTGTTGAAATTGTGTTGTGAACGGCTTTTGCATTGAAACTAGCTCTCACTTAAACTTAAACTGTACCTTGCTTTAAATTCTCAATTGAATACACTTTTATAACTAGTCCAAAAAGGAATCGTTACCAACCGTTCTATTCTGCTGGCAGGGTCACGCTGGGTTGCACGGAGAAATGGAAGAAAGTAAGTAAATCTAATTGCTAGACGACGATTAGATTGGTTGGTTAAGATTTGGGTAACTGATGATGTTGTTTTGACAGCAGGAGAACAGATTGTCATGACCCCTAGGCTTAAGACCCCGACAAGAACAGTAATAGCTATTGAGAGGAAGAAAGTCGTTCGAGCTCCAGATGACATCAATGGACAAGTGCACGTAGCCGGTGGAAATCACGCCGGTTTAGTCATAAACAAGCAAGTGAACGCAGGTGAGGCATGAAGACGTATTGTTATGTCTGTGGAATTTCCGAGAAACTTGACTTAATAGTATGGTGGTTTCCAGATGATACTATTGAGGATGAGCCTGTTCAGATGTCATTGGAATTCAAAGTATTTTTGATCAATGCCACAACCAAGATGCACACACTTGAACGGCGGATCCTCAAGTTTTGGTTTACTCAGGATTGCGATCCAGCAATTTACGCCAAGTTATGTCAAGAATTCTTCAAGGAGCTTGTCAGTCCTGCTGAATTTCCAAGAGATTATGTTGGCTTCATTATGAAGTTGATGAAGCTGATGCAAAACCGGGACAAGTACGGCGATATCCGCAAGATTGAGATAGAGTTGGAACAGCTTCAGCAGACTTCGGAACCCTTGGAAAGGCCGAGTAAGTAATGATCCGTACACAGGAGATTCTTAGCACATGCAGAAGTTGAGAGTATAACACAATTAGACTTTCATCTGTGAACAGCAAAGGAAAACACAGTTTTGATATCCCTTCGAGACTATCAGACATTTGAAGGTTTGAGATTTTAAAAATTCTTGTTGAAACGGAAGTGACTGATGAGAATAATCATGTACTAACTAACCTAACTAGCCATCGAGTGTCCGTGATTTATGTTATATTAATGAAAGAAATGTGGAAATAGGAATGGTTCTAGACAATATTACTAATCAGAAGTTCAGTTAGTTTGCGGTTGCAGTGGTATTCCAATTTCGCTAGAACTAATTTTGAGATAGTACTGTGAACTATTTGTGACTAATTAGAATTGTACCAGGCAATGAAGTTTTTGGTTACTGATTGTTCGTTTTTGCAGTGTCGGCTGATGAAGGTGCACCAGGTCAAAGGATAAAGCCCACAGATGCTAAACTTCTGGAAGTTATAGAATCAGCCTATCCGAATCCATTGTCATTAACTGAGATTTGCAGGTATATATGCTTTGAACAACGTATCTGAGAATGGTTTTCATTTCACCGGGCGGGAAGGTTCATAGATATATTCCTTTGGCAGACAAATACGTTGTGAAGAAGAGGAACTCCAACCTCTGGTTGAAAGTCTACAGCAAAAGGGACTGATCAAAGAAATCGATCAAAATGTATTCACGCGAGTGGTACTAAATGAAATGCAAGTAAAGGTATGTGACATGTGAGATTCCGTAAAGTCGACTTTATTTGCGTTTATCGTCAGTGTTTATACGTGTTATCTTGGTTCGTCATCAGGTGGTCAAGCAAATGCCGAAGATGGTCAAAGCAAAACAACCGACTATCGCTATCATCACTGCTCAATATTCAGAAAAGTTGGCTGTCGACGCCATGATTGAGAATCAAGAAACATTCGTTCGCTATACTACAGTCGGTACGACAAAGAACGCTAACACTTGATTTGAAAGTTGTCTTTTCAGCTTAATTTTTAATGGTTTGTATGCTTAGGTGAATCCAACGTGTATACGCTTGGAAATATCGGACACCATAGAGTTGTATCCACCAAACTGCCAAGTGTTGGACATACACGCGAAGCGATGATTGCAGCTGGAAATACGACTACAAGATTACTTGGTAATTTAGTGCTAAAGGCGAAGCATTCTTACGAAGTTTAACAATTTCAACACCGAAATGGGAATTTCAACTTCTGCTTCAGGTACCTTCCAAAAAGTCGACTATGTCTTCTTGATTGGCACCGGTGGTGGGGTTCCCCATTTCACTGATTATGAAAAACATGTGAGACTCGGTGACGTTGTCGTTTCACTACCCAGTGAACATCAAAGGTAAGTGGAAATAGTACGCTATAGGCGACTTTCGGCTTTTATGATATTCATTTGCGAGCTTCCGCAGGTTTGTCTATCTTTACTGTGACAAAGCTACTGAAAAGAATACGGGGGCAATTGAATTTGAAACAAAAGGCTGGGTTCCAACTAATTACGTCCTGCAAGATATTGCCGCCCACTTGCAATCTGAAGTAAGCTGCTTGTGTAATGAATCCTTTCGTTTTAATTGAAATGCTCACTATGATGTGTCTAAAGGGTTTAGATGAATGGGAACGTAACGTCGAAGAAGGACTCCATTATCTTCAAGAACAAGAAGCGAGTTTCGACAGACCTCCACAAGACTCTGATAAACTGTTCATGGCCATTGGTGACAAAGACGTCATCGAAGTTGCTCATCCAGTGCCCACTCATGGGAACCAAGCAGCAGTGCGTTCTCGTATACACCTTGGTCCGATTGCATCTGGGCGTCAAGTTTCTCGAGATGACCATATTCGCCAAGAGCTAGCATCAAGACTCGGGATTTTGGCCTACGACTCCGAATTTGATGCAGTTCTTGAAAGTGTTCTGGGTAACCGGCGGGATAGTTTCGTCGTGATCCGTGGCATTGCGGATTACAAGGTTAGATCAAAAAATCTCAAAGAGTTATCGTTACAGTGTTGGAAGCAGTTGCTCATGCATTTACTTTGATTCAGGATGGAACTAAACGGCGTGACTGGCAGCCGCATGCCTCCTTACTTGCAGCTGCATTCGCTAAAGCCATCATTACATGCATGGACCCTCCACAAGATGATTAAATCATGATACTGTCGTTTGAAAGTTGCACAAGGGCTGCCCGTGTGCAGAAAAACGACATTTAGTTCAGAGGGCTAACTGATGCCAGTTTAGCCTAACTCGGGTTAAGGTGATTCAAAAAGGACAGATCTGCATGCGTTATATTGTCTATAGATTATCCTATTAGAATAATGCCTGCCCTCCGGAGCAGGTAGGTAACTTAAATAATAAATAATTAGTATATATACTAAAGTAATATTCCGTTGTTGGCTGTGAGGCATGCTGAAATCTGGCATTCACATGCTCAACGAAACTACGATACGTAAACAAACTAGTCTGTTTAGAATCTGTTCAGTGGCAGCTTTTTATAGGTAAAGCAAGTGAGTTCAATGAGACCTTAAACTAGCCGAGATTTATAAGTGTAACCAACTATGCTGAGCTTCAAACAAGTCAGTTTGTCATTAGATTATATCTAGTCGTGGTGAACCAACGAATAACCTTTATGCTGGCTAAAGTTTAGTCATTTATGTTACATAATTTCAATTTTCAACGATTAGAGCACATCTATATATTTCATAATTATGCGCTTTACACATTTGTATGTTGACTATACTCAATTTGTACAGAATATGTTTGTACTTTTTAACGACTTTGAGTTGTTCCTATCCTAGCGGAGAAGTTGTCGATGTCTCTCACTGACGTACTAAAAGTTTCAACATAATACTCTCTAACGTACCTTCGGATGTTTCAGTTATATAGTATTATTAAGAGTTACCAGCCAAATAAGACTTTGACATGTATTGCTGAGACTTGGAAGTTCTGAAAATTGAATCTCATAAAATAATTAAATGCATTGATGAAAAAGCTGTGTCATTTTTAGTTAAAGACGATCCGCAACTGTCATCTAGAGCAACTTGTCTAATGAACGCTAGTTAAAAACCGTATAGTAACTATTTTGTACAGAGTACTACAGTTGGTTAACTGTAGTCTGTACTTCATTTATGTCAAAACCATGGTGTAACAGTCTTGTATGTAGTCTTTGAAGCTACACTGGTTTGCTTACGCAGAATTCCACATTGAGCAAGCCAGTATTATATTATAGTAACGCTTTATATAGGTTTACAGTTGTGCCCATTGAATTGAGATGAGTTTGCAGTTGTGCCCGTTCTCTAACATAGGTTTGCATTTGTGCTCAGGCTACAGTGTAGGTTTGCATTTGTGCCCGTGCTTAATCGTTGGTATACAACGTGCTGCCTCTCTCCTATGCGTTAACATAGGTTTGCAGTGTGCCGTCTCATCTTTCTTTCATGTCAGAGCAGGTTTGCATTTGTGCCAATGCTGAAAGATAGGTTTACAACGTGCCGCGGTTTGAACTGCAAAAGCCTTTGCTTTCGTGCACCAACACTCACACATTATAGGCTTTTGAAATATTTTTGTTCGGTTGATTATGTGATATAGGCTTCAGCATTAAAGAGAATGTTACGTTCATGTACATACTGCAAGGTACTATTGCTGCAAAGGCTTTATCCATCCGGCTCGCCGTATGTACGCACTTGATAATGGACGCACGACAGGCAAAATACTCTTACATATTCTATCTGGACATGACTTTAAAGTCTTGTCCGCTGCAAAACCAATTTTTGGAGGGTGAAATAACCCTTTTTGGTTACTATCGAAATGCTAACTGTGACGGAACAAGAAACTCCTGTCGAAAAGTAAGTCTGGTAGAAATACAAGAACTGGCATTAGCGACAAGCCACGTGCAGTAGGTTACATTAGATTACGAATGTCAGAAGGCCTCCTAATATTTTATTCGGGCTACAAATCCATTCGAACACAAGCGAGCACCGTCACAAAGAACATACCTGGACATCGGACGAACATAAGTAATCATCGTCTTTTGATATTAAACCCCTGTGAAACTCCTTTAGCGACTGAACTTTATTTAAAAAGAACATCAAAACATGGATCGTATGTCAATGGTGCCAAATTATTGTACAAAAACAGAAATAAGAACGAGTTTTAATAGTAGTCTATCATGCTAATTGTTACCCTAAGGTCTATTGTTGAATAACATATTGTCCGAGATCCAATGAGTAGACTTTGCTGACAACGCAATCTCCTGGCTGCAACAAAGTTAAAAATTAGATACACGTACTCGGTGCAGTTTACATGACGCCAAGTACACATGTACAAGAGAAGCTTACCGATGCATCGGGAGCAATGCCAATTAGGGCATCAGCATTGCTGTAGAATTCCTCTTTCAAGGAGATTACAATGGTTTGAAGGTCTTTCTTTTGTTCGCGAATGAAAGCTGCGACTTTGCTAATATTGGTATTATCAAGAGCGGCGTCGATTTCATCAAGAACGAAAAACGGGGCAGGCTGATAGCTGTGGATAGAAATATTTTCAACATAAGTCAATTTGCAAGATTAGGGAATCATATATTAAATTACCAGTACCTGTGAATTGCAAACAAAAGGGCTAAAGCAGCTACAGTTTTCTCCCCTCCTGATAAATTGCTCATGGACTGAAATCGTTTCCCTGGTGCTACACAATTGTAGCTAATACCATCAAGATACGGTTCTTCGGGATTCTCGGGTCCCAAAATTGCTTGAGCTGACTGGTTTTGAGCGAGAGACTGTAATAAAGAAAACGAATATAGATTCACATAAAAAACATCAGACATGTCATCGTCATCATGTATCTGAGAAACTGAAATTTCACCTTGTAAATTTCGTCGATGCTACCAGCAACATGATCATAGCAAAGCATGAATCGTTTGTGACGCTCATTCTTGACTTTTTCAAATGCAATTTTCGCACTTTTAGCTCGTTTCCGAACGTTATCAAACTCTTCGTTTGTTTCTTGAAGTTTTTCTTTCGCAGATTCCAGTTTTTGTGTTGCCTAAAAAACGGAACTTAATTAGTTTAAAGTTTAAATGAAGGGATGTGATTCTTGAATTATGTGCTGTGCTGGACCATACCTTCAAGTTAGGAGCTTGAATTTTCACCAACAGATTGTGAAGATCTTGTAGCTTGCGATTGAGCTTATCAGCTTGTCTTTTCTGCTCATCATGACTCAAGTTTCTGTACTCGTCCGGAAGAAGGGTATAATCAACTTTCAATCTGTGAAATGAAAAGAAATTCTAGACTAGACTATATGCCCACGATAAAAACCACAGTTATTGTACAGTGTAACGTACTGTTCTTCTCGAGCATAAATTGCCTGGGATGATGCGGTAGTGTCAGCATCGGCACTTGTTTCGGGACCCTCCGTTTCGACATCATCTAAACTTCCACGTTTAAATGGAATTCTGATGTCGTTGATCTACGAAAACTCATGCACGTATAACAGCAGGTTTCAAAATTGTGACAAGCATTGATTAAACCATACCTTGCATGTTTTAAGCAAATTGTGCTTCTCCATTTTCTTAGAATCCTGGCGGGCTTCCAGCTGTGTGATCACTTTCTGCATCGACTGCATATCTTTAGCAACAGCAACGACATCTTTCCTAGCTTTGCCGATCTCTTCTTCCTGAATATCGGACAAAAGTAAGAAATGAGTACCGTGCATACCAGTATTTGATGTCGAAGCTTTACCTTCTTCTCGATTTCAGCTTTGAATTCGGAAATCTCCTTTTTCATTTCTTCGAACTTCTGAAGAAGGCTATCCACATCTTCTTTAGCTTTCTTCTCTTCAGCAACTTTAGCTTGAAGGGTCACTTCCGTTTCGTCTACGGTTTTCTCCCAGCGAGAAACGTTACCGTTCACTGAAACACAAATAAAGATGCTCATGATCACGCTCCCGGCAAACTCAAATGAGAGTTTCATGATTTACGTACCACTGTCAGCTCTTGACTCTTCAAAGTCGATTTGAGATTTTATCTGTTCCTTTTGATTCTGAAACTCCACTCGCCGCTGCTCACGTTCTTGCTGAGTCCTGTGAACAACTTCATAGTAAAATTCTGCCTTGAATGCATGATTATGAATCAAATTACCTTAATTCTCGCTCTTCATACTGACGAATGTTCGCGACTCCAATCTCGTTGCAAAATGACTTGAAGCATTCATCTTCAATACTGTTGAGTTTGCTTTTGACTGACTGAATCGACTCGTCCCGCTTGGAAATTTTCAACTCCTTCTCTTTGATTTTGTTCTAAAAGCAATAAAATGTACAATACAGTCATTGATATTATTATGATACATCGATAAAAAATTAGCTTGCTTACGTTAATTTCCTCGAGCTCCAGCCGCGCACTTTCCTGGTCTTTCTTCAGACTTTCGATTTGTTTCAGCTGAAAATGATATTTCGTTATGGACTAATAATGATACTTCGCGTAACCAGTAGGGGAATTCTCATTGATACTGACCGTAGTTTCTCGATCATTCTTAGAATATTTATGACGTGTTTCCAATCCTGCAATTTGTTGCTCAACCGTGTTCAGCTCAGACTCTTTCCTTGATTTCTTCAAAGCTTCTCTGAGCTGTTCGCTGATGTTATCCTTTGCTGTCTTCAGTTTGGTCAAATGTTTGTCGTCCCACCGCTGGGCTTTCTTCAACAGATCCATTGTTCCTCCAGACATTATTCCAGAACGTGTAAAAAATGTTCCGTCCAACGCAACAGCCTATATCAGAATGAAACAATACTATCATTCATACAATCATTCGACATTCAATCACTAACATAAGACAACTCACGTCAAATCGTTGACCTGGCTCCAGGTCATATGCAACCTTGTTGGCATCTTCTTGTGTCTCGCAAACTAAAGCATTATTAGTGCAGAACAAGACGGCTTTTTCTATTTCTTTGGGCTTGAAATCTAAGACGTCGAAGAGAAGATGGACGCCAGTGGGATCCCGAATGTGTCTATGTACATACAGAAACAAATGGAAGATTGATAGATCATTGGTGTTGACTACATAAGCCATTTCGAACTTATACCTGAGCCGTTCTCGGACCGGCTTTGCTTCAATGTTGTCCAAAGGTAGGAATGTTTCGGGCTCCAACATTTGTTCCTTCAAGTACTGAATGCACGCTCTAGCAGTTTTTTCAGTATCCACAACGATCGCTTCCATGAATTTTCCCATAACTTTGGTTACTGCTACTTTGTATTTTGTATGGCGAGGGTGCGTCATTTGAATCATTCGATCATAAACACCAGGAAAATGATGTTTGAATGTTTCAACTATTTCATTCTTTTTCTTCCGACGAGCTTCTTCGTGTTTGTCCACGCGAGCATCCCCAAGTTTTTTGTTGACATCTTCTAGACTTTTTTGTAGCTCTTCAGTTTTTCCTGAGAAGAAGCAAACGAAGTATTATGTGAACACCAGAGACCTGAAACCCTGAGCCATAATTACTAACCTTTTGAACTTGATACTTCAGAATTCAATTCCGTTTGAATTCGTCTCTGCTCATCTAAATACGCTTCGTTGTGCTTGATGTGCTCAGATAGCTTTTCAACTCTTTTTGTGGCTTCTGTAACCTCATGATTGAGTTGCTTTAATCGATTTTCGAGGTCAACTTTCTGCCTGTTATAGCTGTCCAAAGCTTCTTGATCGTCCTTTTGTGCTCGATTAATGTCATTTAATTTGGCCATTTGAGTTCTTGACTTCTCCTGCACTTTGGTCTTCAGTTCCCAATATTCTTTCAGCTGCAAAGTATCGATTACGGCCTTAGTACATATTTTAGAACATAATTTCAAGCAAATTCAATCCTACCTGCTTGTCACCAAGGGTGATATCCTCCCCTTGACTCTGGGACTCATTCGCTGTCCGTTTCAAGTACTCGTTTTCAGCTGCATCTACCTCATCATACTGTTTCTGAAGATCCCTGATATCCTTTTCATGTGCTTCTCTTGCCTAGAGTACATCAAAGCCGGGTCAAAAAAGATTACAGCTGATTAAAGAGTGGTCAGCAAACTAGAGTACATTTCCTGTATTCGTACCTTCAAGGCCTGGTCCAATGACTTTTTGCAACCCTCGAGTTTTTTCCGGATATGAGCAACATTTTCCTTCGCCTTAATGAAATCGGGGCGCCGGGCATTCAATTCTCGTTCCTGAGAAAATGCAGGCATAATCAAATTTATCGCTCGTTGTTAAAAAGACATAACGCGAAAATCTTACTTTTTCTCTTTGTAGCGTTTCTTTCCCGGCCCACTCTCTGTGCAATGCACTTTGCTCTTTCTTCTTTTTCTGCAACTCCCCTTCAGCCTGATCACGCTTCGCTTGCAGAAGTTCGAGACTTTGCTGTTTGTCACTTATTTCGTCGGCATACTGACGAATATCCTCTTCAGTAGCGTTCATTTTGAACAAATGAAGTTCAACTTCTAGGTCTCGCTATAAAACCATAAACGTTATAAGTATGCTCACAAAATGAAAAATATCCTTCGAACTCGAACTTACGTAGTCATCCTTCAGACGCTGATACTTTTCAGCCTCCTCCTTTTCAAGCTTCGCTTCCTTCCTTTCAGCTGCAATACCCTTTTTCTTCAAGTATGTGAACTGCGTATCCTCCTCCGCCTTGAGCATTTCTGCTTTCTTTGTCTCATAATCGTCCTTTAGCTGACCAGATCTGCAACCATCAACACCGTGAATGTGAATAACAGCTCAATCTCTACAACTATCTCTATCATTTCAAAACCCCAACCATACCCGCTGATTTCTTCGAAAAGGGCCGTCCTTTCTTTCGGGTTCTTCATAGCAATATTTTCCACAGCTCCTTGGAACACCAAGAAATTCTTGGCCTTAACATTAATTCCAAGTTTTTCCAGCTGACTCGAATACAACTGTTGACCAACAACCTACATGCAAAAAACAACATGAATTACCACTCGAGAATCGGTTCTTGCACTTCATCGTAGTCTTTTATAGCGACCCATACCTCCCCATCGATCCGATACTCTGAAGACGATCCAGCCACTATACGTGAAAATTTCCTTTCTTTTCTGTTCTCCGAACCTTCATCAACTTCTAGAATGGCCGTTACAGAGGCATTCCTCGCCACTGGCTGTCCGATACTTGCTCCATGGATCAAATCACTCAAACGTTTCACTCGTAGAGAGGACGTCTTCTCTCCCATCACAAAACTGATAGCGTCCATGAAATTTGATTTTCCTACAACGTCAATCAAATTCCAATTAATGTTCTCCGGCCTTTGGCCTTCCATCATCAAAAATATTCAGAAATTTTAAGCATTTAACGGTACTCACCCGATCCATTTGGCCCAATGACAGCCATAAACGGCTTCAAGGGTCCGATCCGAACAAATCCTTTGTAGGACTTGAAGTTCTCGACGTCGATGTACTTCAGCTGGGCTGAAGGCATCACCACCATTTTGCGGCCGTTCTATCAACACTTCACTGTCGTTAACAATTCAAGTAAAACACTTAATAAGACTTGACATCTCCAGTTCTGCTATTTACCGAAGTGCACCATTCGCTGGGCGGGATTAATTTTAACAAGCCACAGATAATCTTGATGTCATCGTGTACAACAACATTAATTATATTTTTAACTGGATCTTCAATTGTCAATCACAAATTAAATGTTTACCGAAACTATACTTCTCTTGATCTTTAACGGCGGGAGAGCCTGTGCTTCTCTAGGTGTACAATAGTCAAGCATCCCATCAAAGGCTTTCTTCTATACCAGACGTCGGCAAGGGTTATATGATAAATTCGCTCCAACCCAACCGTGTTACAGAGATACAATCAATGCGCGGGATACCGAGTGTCCTAACGACAGTCTTCAACCGGTCATAGTATGTTTCTTCAGTTTGAGCTCTCTCAGGAGCTTTGCATTCGTAAACTGCATCCCGCTTGTTGTTTCCATACTGTTCAAAAACGTCCTGACTCCGGCTTGAACTCCTTACCGACGCTATTACACAGCTGAATCATTTCGTCGGTCAGTCACCAGAGTCTCCAAAGGAAAAAACTGCTGTGGCTTTGATCACAATGAATTGTGTAGCTTCTACCCTTGTGTATCCGGACAAGAATCATAAATCACGGCAATTAAATCAGTGGTAAAGCTGCAAGCTGTGCTGATGACTTCCACTCACTCGGAGTTTTTGCATAAAATTATTATGTAATATACAGCAGCGAGATGTAATTTTTGAACAAGGTGCGCTATATAGCGCGTATGTACACCCATTCTTCGACACCAAGTACCAAAACAGGTTTGACCTAAAATCAATGTGTGGGTGGAATCTGCATTAAAGAGTCAACGAAATGCACTTCTTCTTTTTCTCTCCTGCCAATTCGTGGGTGGCTGGGCATAAGATTGAGTAGGCGAAGACGAAATGAAAGTCTGATAACTTTCAGACAGTCCAGTTCGAGTGCCTTCTGGTGTTCAAAGTGCCTTCAAATTAATACTTCGTTCAAAATAGTAATGTCCACCAGCCCGAAAAGATAATTCGAAAAGCATCAAAACGCTACTTTCATCAGGTAAACTGAAATTCCAATGTTTATCTTATCTTGATGGTAGCGGTTCCGTGATTAAATATTAATAGGCGTTGGTATTCAACAGGTATTTTTCACTCATTCAAGAAGACAATTGTTGGACAATCAGATGGAAAACTTGTTCCAGTCAATTTGGTGTCGGGAGGGGAATCTACTGCAAGTCCGCCTTTGGTTGGACGATACCGAAAATGACTTGAATCAAGGGTAAGATTATGAATATTGCAATGTAAGCATAGAAGGGCTTAATGTGCGTTGTGTGTTTTGTTGCTTGATATTTTCTAGGCTTCAAAGTAAATTTAACCTTCACTACCACTATTAATGCAGTCTATTGTTGTGTACTAGCACAGTAATACCAATAATACCAGCTTGACCAATAAACACCGCTTTCGTCTGACATTGTGTTTGTGCAGTTTCTTGCTGTAGTTTGTTTTGTTGTATCTGCTACTAACTCTTCATCTGCATCGAACTAGACTTTTTATAATTATTTTGACATTCAGAATATGCATAGGTAGATTTAGTTTCGAATGCTATTGATCTGGGCCCAGATTGCTAGTGTTCAAAAAGCTAAATATCCGGACTTGCCTTTATTTAGAGACGATCATGGATTCAGTCCACTCCACTGGGCGGCAAAATATGGCCAGCTCAAGATTGTCGAACTTCTTATCCAGCGTGGAGTCAGGGTCAATGTGGTCAACAAGGGAGATGATACGCCACTTCATTTAGCTGCTGCCCATGGACACCAAGAAGTTGTGAAGCTGGTTAGTCGAATTTTTTAGTAATTTTTCTGTGTGGTCACGTAGAGACGTTTATGTGTAACCGTTGGTATTCCAGTTACTGCAACATCGGGCAGAAGTGAACGCCATCAACGAACATGGTAACACTGCCCTGCATTACGCTTGTTTCTGGGGTTATGGAGATATCGCCGAAGACCTGATCACTAAGCATGGAGCTTTGGTGTCAATCACGAATCGTGATGGCGATTCTCCTTTGGAAAAGTGCAAAGGCGATTTGGCTAATCGTCTTTATGGTATGTCAGCCCTCATATCCTAAAGACTTGGATGGGGAACGTCCTGTCAAACGTTCTTTTCATTTTATCATCATATAGATGCTGCCAATAATGCTGGACAAGATATGAAGAAGATCCCTTACCAGGATCAGAGCTGGAAAGGCTTGAAGACGCATCGGAGTCGTAAGTGGCGGAAATTTTACCGATAGTGTGTACTAGTGTCATTCGCATTTAAATACTTAACTCTTTGTAAACTTTAGGAGATGCCACGCTATCCCGTTTCAAAGGTATCAATGTGCGCGATTTGACACTCAATCACTCCTTGGCTGACTCTCCATCCAGCCAAACCTGGAAGGGCAAGTTCCAAGGTAACGAAATCGTCGCAAAGATACTATCGTTGAGAGAGTGCACACCACGAATTTCTCGGGACTTTAATGAAGAATTTCCGCGTTTGAGGTAAGCCTGGCCTGAAAAGGGTAGGAAACGTTCAGCGAGACCTTATTTGTGAATCTCACATATGTGAATGGTGTATACAGGGTCTTCTCTCATCCAAATATTCTACCGGTTATCGGGTGTTGCAACGCTCCACCGGACTTGATTGTTATTACCCAGTACATGCCCCATGGCTCCCTGTACAATGTATTACATCAGAGCACAAACTTCCAAGTTGATTCAGCCTTGGCCTTGCGGTTCGCTTTAGACATCGCTAGAGGAATGGCTTATTTCCACAGCCTAGAAAAGTTTGTGCCAAATTTTTTCCTAAACAGCTTCCATGTTATGGTAAGTACTTTATTCGTAAACTTAATCGTCATATTCACTTCTAAAGCTAACCTAACCCATGTGTATTTTATTATAGATTGATGAAGATTGCACCGCACGCATCAGCTTGTCCGATGCAAAATTCAGTTTCCAGGACAAAGGAAAATTGTACCATCCAGCGTGGATGGCACCTGAAGGTAAGTGTGGTACCAGACTGAAGCCCACCATAACATGACATAGTGCTAACTAGTTATATATCATTCTTTTCAGCCTTGCAAAAGAAGCAATCTGACATCAATATCAAGGCTGCAGACATGTGGAGTTTTGCTGTCATTCTATGGGAATTGTCTACCCGTAATGTTCCGTTTGCTGATTTGAGTCCAATGGAAGCAGGAATGAAGGTATGTTTACTGCCAACATTGCTCGCATTTGATGCTATTGTCTGATTTCCGATCTTTGTGTTTGATGCAGATCGCGTTGGAGAAACTTCGAGTCCCTGTCCCAGCTGGAGCCACGCAACATCTGTCCAAATTGATCCGCATTTGCATGAATGAAGATCCAGGAAAACGCCCTACTTTTGACATGATAGTGCCTATTGTAGAAAAAATGCAAGCCAACGCTGCATCGTTGCAGGCTGAGGTCAAATAATTTTTCACACTTAACTTCTCCTTCTCCCTACTAGCATGACAGTCAGAGCTCTGATTCTGCCAAAGAATAGGTTAGCCTCGGAACAAAGGAAGTGTTTTTGTGAGTGAATAACAGTATTGTTGTATATGTAGAAGTAGAAATTAAGTAGCAGCTGAACTTGAAGTGAAGTGAAAACGAGCCAGCCTTTGTCGCGCGAGATTTTTATGGTACTTGAATGAACCCAGCCAACAGGCCCAACGCTGCTTGAAGTGCCTATGAAAACATGTGCCTTTAGATACTGACAATTGTGAGATTGAAACGGAAGTATTGTTGGTTGTAACTGATGTCGTTGTCATACTTGAAGTATTTTAGAATGATTGTGAAAACATAATTGTAAGTCCTGCCGTATCCTGTGTTCATCATGAACACTGACGCTATGCGAATGTCTAACTTATTTTACTGACCTGACTTTTGTTCCATTGTTGTATAACATAACCGCCAAACTTTTTAGCCGTCCCAATAAACGGCATCGCCAAAAAATTAACATCAAACCACGTGCAATTTTAATGATTCAGATTTATTGGTACACAAGTTTCAAGGCAATTTACAAACATATCAGCTTAAAAAATCGCTAACAACGCAAAGACTCCATACAACAGGGCACACGGATATGCCACCAAAGGCTGTTGCTTTTGGAGGCCCAAAGCTGTAACAAACAGCTTCGATGCGGATAGACTACACCAGAGAACAGCAAGTCCAGTGAAAGCAATGCCAATCAGTCCTTGCATTGAGAAAAATATATTCAGCCCCGCAAGACCTATCATAGGTAGCAAACAGTATCCGAGTACCGAAACTGTAACGCCCAGAGAAACACCCCCAACACTCATCATATTCAACAAGAAAAATATAGCGAGGCACCCTATCACTCCGATTCCATAGATATATCCGAAATGGATCTTCCCCGACAGTAGTAATATGAATCCGAACAAAACACAGAATATTACAGGTCCCACGATATCGGCATCCTGAAGAATGATAGCATCTGTGTTTCTCAATGGGTTCAACACAGCTCTCGTCTTCTCGATAATGTGGTATGGATTGATTCCAAGCTCTTCAAGCAATGGCGGCTCGTCCTCGAAATTTTCGAATCCGCTAGCTTCACTCATTCCAGCCCCAACCGGCTGAGGCACAAAATATGTAGGTGCAGCCTGAGTCGGCTGACTGTACACGTTGGCACCACTGCCGTAGCCCATCCCATCGCTAGCGGCTCCTTGCGAACTTGCAAAGCTGTTTTCATAGTTATATACAAAGTTGCCAAACTGTTGCTGATTTTGAGAACCGCTGTTGTCAAAGTCCATTCCAGAATCCCAGTCTCCGTTATGAGACATGTCGACTATCTGCAAAACGAAAAGGACGTTCATTTGCAACAGTTCTCTTCATGGACTTTATCCAAATCTTTGTCATCTAATCGACTAACCTTGTTGTTTTCAGTGACACGGGTGCAATGACGAGTTACGAACCAAACAGATGATTTCTCTCATTCGTCCATATCGTGAGTAAGTACACGTAATGTCAAGTTTTCCTTGCAAATTTGCCCTGCAACAAGATTTAACACATCAAATATCGACCTTTTCAATACAATTCAAACGCATTACTTGACTTTTAATGCCTCATTCTTACCACAACCGAAATTCCGGCAACTGGGTCCACAACTTCTTGGCTAATTTCCGAACTCCAATCTTATAAATACTGACTGAATCACAGATGACGTTTATTATGCATATGTATACATCCAAACCGACGGAGTAAAATTCCCTCACCGACGCTCTTAACCGCAAAGTAAATTCGACTCCACCAAAGATTGCAAACTTCACTGGTTGCTTTCTCCATCCAGTGCTTTCTTCGGAATTTCGATGCCGATGTGCCCTGCAAAGCCTTTTCCTTGAATTTCAAGCCCTTTACATGCATTCTTAACAGCATTACTCATTAACAATGTCTAATGGTCGAATCTCCCACCAATTACACTCTCTTCATTGCCGTTCCAGAGGTTCCAGGATTTCGAGAACCATCAAGTATTCATCGTGATTGCCCAATCTGGAATCCATTTGTTGTACCGAATTTTACCGACAAGGCTGGGCGTATATGAATGTGGCTCCAACGGTGGTCTCTATTCTTCTCCAACATTCACCTGGCCCATTACATACATTGCCTTCTTTCCTCGTCGACCAAGATAGGCCTTGATCATCATGAGACGACTACAGGACGACGATGTAGCCCAGGGACGTCTGCGCGCGTGGATCCTTTTAGGTGTCGCTCTTTGTTGGGCATCGGCAAAAGTACACGATGGTGGAGGAACATGTGATACAACAACATTGAACAGTATGGAAAAACGATGAGAGAAAGTTCCGTTCAATAACAAGATTGTGTACTCTACTTTCTCTTTCCATGCGTACAACTTTCTCCTTGTTCTTCTCCCAAGCCTTCTCTGCCACCACCAACAACCAGTGGCTCCATCATCAGTCCCACTGAAAGATATATCTTTCTTTCTCCTCGCTTCTTCTTCTTCCTTTCTTCAACAACGGGCCACCCAAACACGAATAGAACCAAGGAAGGAACCCAAGCCCAACCAACGGCACTTGCAAAGTAGGAACAACCCAGCCCATCGCTCCTCTACTATTACTTCCACCAAAACCTCACGCCGTTCCACTTGATGAGAAAAAGAATTCTCCTTCAACAAAATTTTGCCAATGACAATCATTGCAACAATTCAACAAGCTTCCTTCAAGTTTTCCGAAATACTGTCCTCCTATCTCTACTGTAATTACTATCTTGTTGACTGTCTTCTTTGAAAAATCTGTACAAATATCCATACCTCGCTATCTCACAGTACTTGCCATCCTCAACAACGGAGTAAAGTAAAAATACACACAAAGGAGGGCGGATCATCACACACAGTGCAACTTGTGACCTCCGCAACTTCGAGTCTTCGATCTGTAGTACGTATATTCGTGGTGAGAACCTCCAGATTGACCTCAATCCGACGCAATGTTGAGCGGCGACGGAGTTTTTGGTGGCGCCAAGGCCGGAGCACCCTTTGACCCAGTAACGTTCGCCAAAAAGCCACCTGTAATTCTTCGAGGTCTTTGCTTGGTAAGTCCGACAGGTCCAAGTTTTACATTAGTAATAAGATCGTTTACTGACGTTTGATACAATTTTACGATGCATTGCTTTTTCCCAAAATTCCAGTTCTTCGCCATTGTTGTTTTTGGCTGCATATCTTCCGCAGGGTGGAGATTCGAAAGAAAAACTGCCAAAGAAAAATGCGTCTACAACGACGACGCCTCAGCCTGCAACTTTGGAGTCGGAATTGGAGTCATAGCCTTCTTAGCTTCCATTGCTTTCCTTGCCGGAGAATACCTCTTTGAGCAAATGTCATCCGTCAAGTCCAGGAAGCACTACGTTCTTGCCGATTTGGGATTTTCAGGTACATACTGTTGGATTGAAACTGTTGCTGGACAAACTTGTACTTTTGTTTTCAACTCACAAAATCATTCATTCAGGCTTGTGGACCCTTCTCTTCTTCATCGGCTTCTGCTACCTTGCCAAGCAATGGAGCGCTACCCCTGACCTCCCAGCCGGATCCGTTTCCACCGGAAAAGTTAAGGCTGCCATTTACTTTTCTCTCTTCTCCACCGGCGTTTGGGTAAGTTTCTGTCCTCCACTTCTATTCCAACCTTACCCTTACCTTTTGACCTTTTTCCTAATTTCTGAAATTTTCAACTCAGGGCGCATGTGCTTTCCTTGCTTTCCAACGTTTCCGACAAGGCTCTGAATCGGTTTTTGCACCATCTTACGACGTGGATTCCGGTGCCATGCCCGGAGCTACTGCCTACTCATCCTTCCCCGGAGGCGCTGACGAAGGCGCTGGCGGATACCAACAACCGCCCTTTGGTGGTCAGAATTCAGGTGCTCAAATGTCCACAACTTCCCAAGAATCGCCCACTAATAATAGTAAACTTATTCTAATTCAAAATATATATTTGATTCCAGGATCTGGCATGAACTACGCCCAGCAAACTTACTAAAAAGCACACGATTCGTATGTCTGCACAAGGTACCAACTTACATGGTCAACTTTGAACAAATAATTGAATGGAGCAAGAAATGGCAAAGAGTCTGCTGAAATATGATGAAAACTTCCACTTGGTCTAGTAGTATAATAGCGGTTGCAGAAGAAACTAGACGATTCGATAATATACTTTTAGCATCATAATACGTAACAAACAATGGTCCTCCAAAGTGTCAGAGTCAGTTGAGAACAGAAGGCACGAGAGGGCGTCTCGTCGTCTTTGTCTTCTGGACGCCATCACAGATATATTTGCAGTTGTTATAGTTTAAGTAGCCTTTGTGAACTTAAAATGTCACCACATTCTGATTCAGATGTTGTGTGGCTTTGTACGAGGGGCCGTACACTTCCATATGAACAACCTGAAAACTGAAATTCGATATAAGAATATATTATTCTAATAATCCCTGTGTAGTCAGCCACATGAATCAGCAGTATACACACTGGTGTAAGTTAGAAAAAAATAGAATATAGTATGTAAACAATATATTTGTCTAGGATCAAGGGAGAAAGCTTTCTCCGACTACAAACAAACCAAACGTTCTCTCAAGTTCAGGTGCTTTGCAGGTAAACCAGTTTCATTGTAACCTTAAAATAGGACACCAAGCTCTATATGAAAAAAGGAAACATTGAAGCCAGCTGCTGCATCAAGAGACAGGCCAAGGCCCATTGCTTTTGGATGACCTTAGAGCAATACTCGTAAAGTGCTAATCGTAAGGTGGGAGGAGTTTACTGTTGACACAACAATCGATGTTGCACTTTCACTCACGTCAACTTTGTATAAATAGGTTAGCGAATTATTGCACAATCTAGCTTTTACTTGACACACGTTTACAGAAGAATCATACATATGATTTCAGAACAGCTCTATATGTTCACAGTGTCGGATCAAGAATCCTTTGTCTCTCAAGGGCTTTTCCCATATTTTTTCGGGTGGTGCTAACAACAAAAACCAGGTCACAGGTGAAACTTTCCATGGCTGTGCAAACCGCTAGCATTCCTCCAAATGTACGATGGAAATGTAGTATAAGTCATAACTTTTATTGTATGAGATGGTTCTGATAAGTTGACTTCTTCCTCGGGTTGTATGCGACGGTCTTACGATACATCAACTTTAGGATATCAATCGTAATAATGTGTGCCGTTCAAGTGTGTCAAAGAGGAGAGTTTGAGTGTTCATCAATAGTAATTGCCATGGAGTATTAATCAAAAGAAAGTCGATGATTATCAAACAATAAAGGTGCTAGCGACCACGTAAAGTTTAATTTACTCACTATTTGTCATTTATTTAACGATTCATGCAACTTTCTTCTCGTACTAGCATCTACAACGACATGAATATGGCCGAACTGGTTATTCAAAGCATATTGGAATAATTGTCAATGGGAGTAAGGGAGCTGACGCTTCAATATCAAGCGCAGTTGCCATGCAATCTCCGGCTTCGGCGTATTCTCCGAGAGCTTCGAGCACTTTACCCAGTTTGTACCTTCGAAAAACAAAGAGCCATGAGTACTTACAGCATGATAAATTTCAAAATTCATTCTATTCAACGTACCATGTTTGATGATCATACGGCTCTAGTCGAATGGAATCCTGCAGTGTCTTTTCAGCTAGCCGGTGAGCACCAAAATAATGTTGCATAAGAGCCAGATTCTGTAAAGCCTTCGAGTGAGTTGGATGAACGGCAACCGCTGATTCATAGAACATGCGAGCATCCCCATAGTCTTCGTAATATTCTGCCACTCGACCTCTCTGTTACAGGAAAACCGGCATAAATTAAATATTGAAAGAAATAGACCAAGTGCATAGAGCTACTTACCAGATATAGAACATCAGGGTGAGCCGGAAGCACCTGTGACGCTTCTTCTATGGAAGCTAGTGCTTGTTCTGGCTTTTCCAGTTTCAGGTACATTTCTGCTAACATTCCCCATATGCTGATCTGAGCAGCCCAAGCAAGATCACCGGAATTGGAATGAGCTAGGGAGCCCTGAAAAAATATAAGCAATGCAGGCTTGACTGAACTTTCACCCATAGGAGTAAACAAGTTTTCAACATACATGTAGACTCATGGACGAAGCGATTTCTGAGAGAGCAGATTCTGCACGGAAGCCGGCGTTCAGGGTTCCTGTATTTGTTGACGATCCTGCCATTGACGAAGCGCGAAAACTTGCCACAGCTAAATGGGTTCAAAGAGATATTTACTAATTTACAATTGCCGGGTGGGTAGAAATGTTTTTCTGGCACTTACAGGCTGTTTCCCGTTCTCCTGGAGAAGGCAAATGCAATGTTCCTCCAACCATGGGCTTGAAATCGGGACTTTCACTTCTTGAGCCGATGTCATCAAATACATTTTTCCAAAGTACTAGCATCTGTTTTAAAGTGACTAGGGCGACCTACAAGTAAGACAGTGTAATTAGGTATTACAATTACAATAAATGAGTCCTTATATTTTGTTTAACGCATGTTTAATGACTTACCTCCGGTCCAAACAGGACTTCCTCAATGGCAGCTTTCATTTGCAGAAAACCCAAGTGATCAGGATATTCATCCAAGGCTTCCTCTGTTACGGATAAAGCATCGCTGTAACTCCTCTGGGATGATAACAATAATACTATCAGCTGCAATGTAGGTATGTGAAACGGGAAGGCTTTAAGCGCTCGAACAGAATAGGAAAAGCTCGTCTGAATGTTTCCGGTCCAAGCGTTGACTCGCCCCAGCCAGTGAAGAGTCAAGTAATCGGTGGGGTCTGACTCAATTGCCCTGTCGAAAAAAATATGAAATGAACATATATAGTTTCGTTTTCCATCGGTTCATCAAGGTCTCATTGTTGCATATCCCACTTACATTTCCAGTAGTTTAGCTGCCTCCTCCAAACATTCGGTTCTTTGCTGATGCATATGCTTTTGGAATGAGTGTAAAAATTTAGCTATACCCGAGTGCAAATGGACTCGAGGGAGCAACTTCTGTGATCCTGCTTGCTCTTTCTCTTTGGCGACTTCGAGAACTATTTGGGCTTCTTTTATCTGATAAATACAGATTAAAAATTACAGATTCATTTCTATTCATAATATTGTTTTTCAAAGACCGAACAAGAAATTATTATTGCCCTTACCTCCCACCGAGCAAGTAATTGCTGGGCACTTAGCAATAGGAGAGGAGTGGGTTTCTTGCTCAATTTCGCAGCTTCAGTGGTAGCATGAATACTTTTACGACTTCTGATGTCCTGCGCATGGAAGGTCAACGCGTACTGTGACCAGACATGACCCTCTTCAAAAGAAAACTTTAGGGCTCGCTCCAAACACTGAAATCCAGAGAACAAAATTAGAACTCGATTTCAGCGACTGATAATAAACGAATGACACTCGCGAATGATATTACCTCGTTTGGCAAAAAGAAGTTTCCCCATCGACCCGCAGCCAACGTTATGAGATCAATTACAGACGCAGCATTTATATTGGCAAGTCTACGAGCTTTAGCAAATTCTGGAGCTTGATTCAACACCCCGTCCCTAACAACGATGGTTTCGCTGCAGAAATTAATCAACAGTTAATGTTTTCCAACAACAGAACTTATGTTACTTATCTAGAACCCTTGACATTACCTCAGCTGCAAAATCAAAAAAATATCCTCCCACAAATTCTTCGGTGCAAATATACCCGCTCCCACATGACACTTTGCTCTTCTGCTACCGGCCTTTGGAATAGCTGGTGGAAGCCACTTGTGTCTCAAAGACACTTCAGCAAGCCGTCGATACAACAGAAGCCTTACAGGCGACAAGTTGCTCGTTTCACACGAATTCAGGAGCCAATGCAGTTCTTCCACCGCCTTATCAACAGCACCAGTTTCAAGGAGTAAATTAGGGCCTCTTCTTATTGCGTGGTCCAGCATTGCACTGGGCCTCTTCTTGTCGATTTGTAAACTTGCTTGTCCTGTAGAATTAGAGAATTAACTTTGAGGTGAAACCCCTAACAAAACTAGTCGTTCAAAAAGTTTTCAGTGTAAGTCACTTACCCGGTCCTAAAACAGGCTGAGCAATCGTAGCAGCATAACGATCCAACGCTTGAAAGTATGCAATTGCGTGGTCCGCCGCCTTCTTGTAACTTTCCAAGATAGCATCCCTCCTTTGAGCTTCCGTCAGGGATTGGGCGTTTTTCCATGATCTTCCAACCTTCATCACAAAATCTTCCCTTAACTGATTGTCTCGCCCTTCCATCTTGATACCCATCAAAGCAATTACCTTTTCTAGACAAAATCCTCTTATTCCGTAAGCTTCAGCCATCAACTGCAGGTTGCGCACTGTCTGAGTCACTTGCTCAAGGTTATCAAATCGGGACTTTTGTAGTTCTTCCAAGGCTTCCTCATACAGCCCTTGAGCATGGTATAGCTTTGCCAGTAGCACATGACCATCTGTTTGCAAACTTGGCTGCAAAAAATTAGAATTCATTATGCACTTGAACTTGTGTTTTCCAAAGCATCACAATATAAAGCGTTGACGACTATCCCTGGTTATGTACCTGATCGTTAGCTTGATTCAGACATGTCAATATTGTTTTCTTGATATCTAGCAAGTTAGCTTTAGCTTGAGATATGTTTGCTTCCGTCGGCTGATGCTCTTCAATCCACAGTTCTAATTTAGCCTCAGCATGCAAAAAGTTCATCATGTTCTCTCCATTAGACGCCAGTATTTTAGACTTTCCAGTGTCTAAAGCTTCAGAAACTTTCTTCCAATCTCCTAGCTCTCGCCCTTTTTCCACTTCAGTTTCCACCCGGACAGCCGGTTGGCTTTTACCAGCTTTGGAAGCCATAGTCTGAAAATTCATTAAAATCAATTAAACTTTATACAACATCCTTCCGACAGATTACGATAATTAGTTCCCAGAAGTATTACTGACGTCAGCGTCAACTGATGTTGTAGCCCTGTACGTTGCTCAATCCCAGTAGAAGAATTTAAGGTTTCAAAAGTGACAGAGCTGGGTCATGTGTTAAGCGTTTTGTAAATGGTAGGCAAATTTTTATTCTGATTTTGATCGTACTACTGGCATTGCCAGAACCAAAGGAGCTCACTCTATGAATCGAGGCAACATTTACTTTTTAATTGCATGTTATAGAACAATGCATAGATGGTCACACACCGGAAACTGGTTTTGAGCTTAACCTCTGGATGCTGAAGTTTAATTACGCAAAGGACGATTGCCACATATCGCCTTGAAATTATGATTCGCACGACATTTCGCATGTTTGTAAACAGACAGCTGTGTAAATTGACGTAAAGGGTTGGATCGTCGGTAATGGAATTCATCTTATTGAAATAATTTGGCGCGGTTCGAGTAAACACATGAGTTCGTTAAAATGTTAAAATTCCTCGGATTTTTTAAGTTTCAAAGTCACGTAAAATTCTTTAAGTTCCATTTACGAATTCATTAATCCGAGCTGTTTTGTGCGTACTTTGAACGTCTGTTGTCTTGTCTTCTCTGTTCTCTGAGGTTAAAATGCCCAAAAGATCATCCAAACCGAAAACGAGAGCTGGTAGGGCGCCCGCTTGTCCTGATCAACAAGATGTTTTTGCTGATTCGTTTCCGGAGATTCTCGATATCGACGATGACATCCAAATAATTGAAAAGGACAGTTCGGAAGTTGATTCTCCCGCCTTCACGAGGCACAAAGCCCGCACATCCGGAACGAAAAGAAATGCCACAATAACTGCAATTGAAACTCCTGCGAAAACCAGTAAGCTTGATGCATTGCTTCGAGCTCATAATCAAGCGAAGATCGTCAAAGTCAAAAGTCCATCGATAGACTCCAGAGATTCATTACCTTGGGTGGATAAGCACTTACCTTCTTCGACGGAGGAACTTTTTGTACACAAGAAGAAGCTCCAGGATGTCCGATCGTGGATGTCTCATGCTTTCGCAGCATACGATGAAAACAAGCCGGTACGGGTAGTTAACGAGAATTGAAGGTATTGTGACATACTTGAACTTGAGCTAATTTTATCTTGTGTTTGATAGCCTATGATGAGCTTGCTAACTGGACCGACTGGTGCTGGGAAAACTGCGACTGCTACACTGCTAGCCAAGGAGTTTGGAGCAGAAATCAAAGAATGGGTTAATCCAATGACTCTGACAGACTACACAGAAGGAAGTTATGACAGTGAACAGGTCCAAGGTAGAAGTCAGCTCGATCTGTTCACGGGTTTTTTGGCGAAAGCGTCACAATATGTATCGCTACCTCTGAAGAAGAAACAAACCCTTTTTCGACGACTCATCATGGTAGAAGATTTCCCTAATATGTTCTACAGAGACCCTGATGTGTTTCATAACGTTCTAAGGTGATGAATGCTCTTGACTATTTTTGCGGTTTGCATCTGCGTAAGTTTAACCCACTGTTTTTGGTTTTGCAGAAACTATAGCCTGAACGGTTCCATCCCGATAGTATTTATAGTACCAGATAATGCCTCCGGCGAATGTAATCCCCTTCGTCTATTCCCCAAAAATGTACTGCAGGAACTCAAGATTGTGCAGTTTTCGTAAGACTTGAACCTTTTTGAAAGGAGCTCGCTGAGTGTGAAGAGGAAACTAAAGGCCTTTTCAATTTTAGGTTCAATGCTGTTGCGCCATCGTTAATGACCAAGTTCCTGAATATCATTTGTGCTCGTGAGGATATGTCTGTTAGTCCAACTGTCATGGATAGCGTCGTTGCTGTGTCAAGTGGTGATATGCGCTGCGCAATCAATACTTTGCAGTTCAAACTTCTGAGAGAGAGTAAGATTAGTTTAATGTAAGAAACCACATTGTAGGATCAACGAATTCATTTATTTTGTGAAATTTTAGATGCGCCCACGAAAGCTGGTTCAGCTTTCAAACGTCCAATGCCGAAGCAGTCTAAACTGAAGAAGGACAAGATGTCCCAAACTGGAGATCTAATGCAAAAGGATGAGTCACTGTTTTTATTCCGTGCGCTTGGAAAAATTCTATACAACAAGCGTAAGTTCTGAAATAATATTATCACAATAGTTTATGATATTAGTGCACTAACAATCAGCTACTTCTTGCAGGTGACAAAACTTCAGAATCGGATGTAGAACAAGAACTAGGTCACCATCTCTTGGCTGAGCGTAGGCCTTTCAAACCGATTGAAAATGTTGAGGAAATTTATTCCAAAATAGAAGTACTCACCGACACATTTCTTGGCTTTATCCATCAAAATTACACGAATTTCTTCACCAGCATTGAAGATTGCTCAAGTGCACTGGAGTACCAATGTATCGCTGAACAACTCACTTCAAGGTGGTCCACTCAGGAGAATACTTCTCGCAATTTTAAAGTGAGTCTTTATTCGTGTACAAGTCATAATATTGCAGATCGGCATCCTGATAATTATTTCTAACTTCTAGGTACAGGATACGAAAGAGCAAATGGCTTTGAGCATCGCTTTACGAGGCCTTATGCATGCTAATCAAGGAATCATAACTTCAGAGTGGAGACCGCTAAGAAAACCCGTATTTAGCGACATCACCAAGAAAGTGAAAGACTAGTAAGTTCTTGATAGGATGGATCATTATTACGTAAATGAATTTTTTTTTATAAACGATTCTCCTTACTTTGTTGCAGTACCTTCAGCGCTAGAAACTCATTCTCACTGTCGCTAGGAGTTATGTCGGAATGCTTTTATGCTGAGTCTGTTCCATTTATTGCAAAATCTCTAAAAAGATACTTCAAACCAGGTAAATTTTTATTACAAAACGCAAATTGAATTACATACATATGTTTTATTTATTGTTACAATTGGTTTCCTATTTCATTCACAGAACAACAAAGCCTTGCAGTAGAGCTGGGACTTTTCAAAGATACAAAGCATTCCAGGTAAGTGATTATCTGGTGCTGGTCCAGTATTTTGTAATATACCGGCACGTGTTTGTAATAAAATAATTCCAGGAGACCACGCTGGGTTGAAACTCTCGATGAAAAGGGCCTTATAGAAGAAGAGTCCTCGAGCGGCTCGAGTGAAACAGAAGAGGGGCATCCAGGGGCGACATGCGAGGCTGGCTTTCTCCCTGTACCTGAAGCACCATCCGATCTCCTACCAAATGCCAACAACGTCCAGGAAGCTGATGATTTCGTAATTGAGGAATTTGACGAATGAGCTGGTACCCCCCCCCCACTCCTCCTCCGCAGCATACACAATTCTCGGTAAACCGGTGACCTCAATATTTAATCATACTTGATCTGTTCCTATCGCATTTAGTATGCAGTATTAGCCTAATTTTTTACTTCTTTTAATTCCAACGCTGATTTTCACAAGTTTCGTCATTGCAGTAAAATTATACATATACTTGGGACTCTTGGTGGGGAATATGACACAGTTTAGGACTTTTGTTATGCAAGGATTCGGAACAATCACGTCCTTCATTCATACTTGTAACGTGAAATCACATGTGAAAAATGATGGAAACGACGACGAAACTAAACCAAGGTTGTTGCTTCAGAAAGCCTGACATGATTGATGTTCACGTCGTACATTACTCAACGATCATTAAGCCGGAATAAAGCAGGTCTCATCATCGCCAAAGGTGAAAGCTCCCCCAACGCAGCTAATTTGCGACTTCGCACTTGAACCGATAATATTTCTATCTCTCCACCCAGAATCCGCCAACTTAAATCATCCTGAAACCCGGGAAAGGAATACGTAGGCTGTAAAAATTGAGATGGTGCTTTCACCGTAACTGATTTGGTAAAAAACTACTCACACGCTCCTTCTACACTTGAATTGCTTTCCCACCACCCTTACATGCATACTCCTGTCTGTATATCCCACACATTTCGTGGTCATAGCTTGAAATGTGACTTTCTGTCAAATTATTATTATATACCACAGCCATCCTATCTCACATTATATACAACCCTCAGGATCGAAAAAAACGTTGAAATAACTCGAAACCTGGTGCCAAGCTACAGGCAATTTCGGCGAATATTCTCATACTCGCAAGGAGCCTTATAAAATCGTGTTTTGAAATACTCGGGCACTCGGGCAGTAAAAGAGACAAGTAGTGTACATTAGTCGCCAACTTTATGGCTCCTTTTAACTCCAGTTGAAACAATTGCTACATACAATGTATATACACATCACACACACACACATACCAGAACACTAAAAGGCAATAAAAGTGGAAAAGTTGACACTTTCTATAGGCATCTATCTACGTTTTCGGCCACAGCGCTCCTCGGCGTCCATTTCCCCAAGTCACTTGCGTCCCTCAATTTTGTCGCTAACATGTCCCTGATGTAATGACGTTTAAATATTCATTACAAAAAGCTACACCGCTCGACCTTGAAGCTTTTGGTTGCACGTGTGTGAACAACTTTTACTGATCGCCCATATGTATAGCTTTTCCGGACCTTTGACGAAGTTACATGCACTTGAGCTAATTCGACATATCCCTTTTGTCCTCTTCCCTGATCTTCCACTCCTTCTCAGAACTGCATCGACCTCAGCAAATGATGCAGGTGAGTGTGAGGTCCTCAGCTAATTCAAGTGTTTCAAGGACTAATTGTGGGTCTGTTTTAACCACAGAGCCCAAAAAACGCACAAAAACCTGACACGTTATGCACAGCTCCTTCAACAAAATTGTATTTTGGTAATTGGTCAAATCCGGTTGCCCCCTCCCGCCTCTTTCCTTTTCAACTTGAGAAGTTTATCCGCCGCCATGTCAGTGGGAAACTTGAAGCGTCAAAGTTTGACACATTGTACAAAATACAACTCAACATGTTTCAATTCACTTCCCCTTCAGCAAATAAGTACCCGGCAGAGGACGGAGCAACAAGACAAAAAACAAGCCAACTTTTTTTATACTTCCGATTCTTGCAAAACATCAACAGTTTCCATCTCACAGCAGCCATCTTCTTACTATTCTTTTTGCTCGCCGCGCTTTCTCGTGTCCCACCAAGTTGCAGGAGGCAGGCAGAAAAACCCGGAAGAATCTCGCCGCGTCTAGTTTATTATTACGTATAAATTTTGTGACAAGAATGTCCGGGTCCGCCGCCCCCTCATTCAGAGACCAACTTGCAAACATTGTCATCATTGAACTTTTTACCCCGCTTCCCCCCAATTCTTCATGCTCACTTCCAGCATTATAATTCATGTGTGCAAGTTCATTACTTGCTTTCTTCTCAAACCGTCTCCAGTAGCCCATGACTTGGGCACGGCCACCAAAAGGTGAAAGTTTATCGTCGGGGACGAATCCTCGACAGCTGTCAACCAGGATTCTGTAATTACAAATGTCTTTGCTGAGTGAGACTGACTGGTGTAGATGGGCAAAAAATACCTGCCTCACATATACATTTTTCTATACGTTTCACAGCCCTCCTAATTCTTCAAAGTGTTTCCATCATGTGCCATTATATAAGCCAAAGACTGGAAATAGCATTAAATACCACTGCACCACCATCACCCCCCACCCCAACACCATCTGCTTTCCCTCCCATTAACAAATGTTGTTTCTTGTTGGCTCTCTGACTTTTTCGACGACACTTGCAGCCATTATCGGCGTGTCACTGCATCGTGAAACACTATATACACTCTTCTTGTCAGCTCTCATAAGTAAAAACATTGGACTTCCATCCATCGTTATGTTGATGTATTTTTCCCGCTGACAGTCCTCCGAGTATTAGCGAAAATATTCTCTCCTGTCCGCATTGACAACGAAACCAACTTTCACCACCAGAGCCAAGTGTTCCCAATCGCACGCCATCAAGACAAAGAAACGCTAAAACACATTTCCTCCATTTCCCTCGGTGTGAAAATACCACTTGAGGACCTGATGAAAGTAGTAGCAAAATGTCTCCTTTCTCCTCCCTTCATGTGAATGGTCGTTGAAAATTTTGCTGCATTTGCTGGAACCTGGATTCCCGGCCTTTTGAATATTATATACCCCTCCATTAAATGACCCATTACCACAATCATCGCCGCCAGAAAGTGCATGTATGCACGAAGCAAACATCTTCAAAAGACCGAATCACTAAAATGTATATACGTAACACGTGTTCACCTACATATAAGCGACCAGAGACTTGAATGTAATCAACTTATGATAACATTATCTCGAAAATTGTATTCTTCCCACAGTTCTATCTTTTAGCAAATCAGCTCCATTCCATAAACATAAGGTGTTGCTGCTGATTATACAATTTCGGGATCCGCAGAATTTCAAGTCCATCGACAGCAGCCTCGCGATTTTATTACGCCATCCGAATATTGTTTGAAGAACGTGTCAGTCAGCTCCCGGATTTACCCGCCTTTTATTGCCGTGTGTGTCCAATTGCTGGCTGCCTGGCGACTGCCTTTTCACAAGTAGAATTTTTCTTTGAAACATGTTTCTTCAAGAGCTCCAAAAAAAGACATTTCCTGCATCAATCGAAAGTCGACTGTAAAAATCGCCTTTCAAATAATACGCCCTCTGAATACCGGCCGACTGACATATTGGACTGGAGCAATTTCCTTTACAAAACTTTCCCCATTTCCTGACTCGATACAAAAAGTATCGGGGAAAAGGAATAATTCAGATCCTCCTTCCTTCCTTCATAATACAAACGTGTACATATGTGGTCCAGCATTTTGTTTCAATTCCAAAGAATTCTTCATCTGTAACCCCTCCAAGTGTATCAAGTAGCCACTTGAGGTGGGTCAACCAAAGTACCGAAGTACCGAAGGCTCCCGAGAACAAGCGTCTTTCGCTCCGCAATTCCAATGACCACAATTCAATTGTTCCATATTTCCAGCCGACGAACCTTTTAAAAACTAGGTCGCGGTCCATGTTTTCGTCGAGACTTTTGGCGATTGTGAAACTGTGCAATGAGGAGACGTTTGACTGAGATTAGCAACATTGAAACATTTGAAGCTCCTGAAGCGAGATGATTTATGAGCTTCAAGTCTCTCTCGAGGCGGAGACTTTGCAAGTTCTTTTTCCAGCATCCCCCACATTCGTCCATGGTCTCGCATCGAAAGCACTACCTTCAAAATTACCCGCTTCCAATAGCCGCCATCATTATTCAATTTCCAAAGACCTTGTTTGTCCCATCCGTCCGCTTTCATTCAACCATGTACTTGTGTTGAGAGTCTTGCATAAAACTGCATATATGATTCCCCCGCCGCTCATACAAGAAAGTCTTCCAGTTTCCAGCAAGCAAAACTTTGATGACGGCAGCCATCATTTTTCCCACAGAGACACCCGCATTCTTGTCGCCGCTTTCTCTTCTTGTTGTTCTTGTATACGGAATACTGTAACAAGGGCCTTCTCGAATCATTATGTTGATGGACCAAGAAATCATTACGTAATCCTTCTTCGTCTCCCTCTAATCACACTTGCAAAAAGGCCGCTCCAGATTAAGCCTATCGCTTCCGCTCACACATTTCCCCACTTTTCCGCCCCTCCGCATTCAATTTCCGCTAACCTTTTACAACACAATTTAAAGAGGTCAATCTCAAAGGAACCTTTGATCGCGTCAGCCCTTTTGCAGTTTTCCATAGGCTCAAGTTGAATTTACTACTTTGTTGATTTCATTCGGATCCAAAAGCGCTGATGCGCTGTGTATAGTTTGGTTGGTGAATCATGAATAGCAAGAGCAGCAAGTGGAGTAGATCAAACAAGTTAATTTTTCATCACCTTTTCAAACAAATCTCCAAGCTTTCAATTGAACCAGCCAAAACCAAATGTTTCTTCTAGTGGTTTACACCCAGCAAAATATTTATTTCGACACTTTTTCTTTGTACAATCAACAGTTTTGTCCATTCCACAGTAAATAATAATATATATATGGGGGCTGCAATAAATTGAAGGTAAAATATACTCTGAGAATATTACAAGCAACAAGTCGGTGTACTTCTAAAGGAACAACAAGAACAAATAATACGCAGCTCCTGTTGCAATCACTGCTCCTGGTGAAATTCTAAATCTTTATGTACATTTCAAATGTGCACTGGGGCTTGAAACTAGAAATCATTTTAGGACGCAGGTAGAAATTTACTAGAAAATATGCATTTATTTCCCACATTCACCTTTGAACGAGCTAGACGCCGGTAGTCGTGACCCGATAAACGGAAGTCGGTGGGCGGGGTACGATGAGAAGCGATGATTTAGTGCTCGTCCCCATGTACGTTGTTTGGGGGCGACAACATTCGGGCTGCAGAGCTAGAAAAGCCCGTCGAAATTTGACATTGAGGTAAGCGTAGAGGACGGGATTAATGCAGGAATTGGAAGCTCCGAGCCACTGAGCGATGGGAGTGGCGATTGCGACAACCTTTTCTTCCCTGCTACTCAGAGGACTTCCAAACTTCATCCGCAGAAAGAGCGAGTACAGTGGAAGCCAACTCAGCAAAAAGGCCATCACAACCACCACCAACATTTTCAGCACTCCAATCTTGGCCTGCTGATGTACTTTTTGAAGTGCGTCTGCCGAAGAGTCTGTGGGGACGTGTCGTCGAAGTACTCGAACCCAAATCAAAAGGTAGCAGAGCGAAATCCCACTCAGCGGAAACAAGTAACAGAGCAACAAATTCCCCACGAGAAAGTACAAGTCACCGGTGACTTCGTCAGGCCAAGCTTCGACGCAAAAATCTTGCGAAGCCCCTTCAGGCCCGTATTGCATCAGGTCAAAATACATGGCAAAGGGCGCTGAGATGGAACACGCCCCAAACCAGATGAACACTATTAGTATTCGAGCTTTCCCCTTGGTCAGGCCTCCCCACAATGGAAACCAAATTGCGATGAACCTACAGAATGGAGGTTAGCAACATGTTTAGCGTTACATAATAATAATAATAATAATAATATTGAGAACGAATACTGGAACTTCCGGCAAACTTGACCATGACCTACCTGTCCAACGAAACTGCAACGAGGGAATACACCGAGGCACACACCGAAACCCCTTGGACGTAAGGAACCGTTTTGCACATCCACCAGCCCAGGACCCATGCTGCAAGCAAAAGCAAATGACAATTTGAAACCAGTTGAGACCACAAAGGATTTTGCCTTTATTGCCCATTTCCTCCAAATCTTCTTCCTTCACATATGAGCTTTATGGGCTGAAAAAGGGCGAATGTCCATTACAGCTTTCGCCAATTTTACTTCAGGTCTCTACACGAGGTGCTTTGTTTCATTCTTTTGGTGAATTTTGGCTGGATGGAACATCGAAGAAAGGAAGCGGAAGAACCGATATTCGACCCCTCCAAAATCATGGTTCAATCTCGAATTAATTTTGGCTCATCTCGCCCGCCGACTTGAGCTTCGGCTACAATTAGACTTGTGTCACTTGTTCAACAAGGAAACTCACTCAATCTGATAATGATTCCCTATCCCTAAAATGAGTCTTGAACCCAATAGACTCGCTACCGGAATTGCCTACCTTGGACTTTCTCACCTTATCCCATCAGCCAGCAAGCAGTTCTTTCTTCTTTCTACTCTCATTCAATCCCAAATCTGCTTTCACCCTTGGATGGAATTCTCGCTATTTTCTCTGTCTGCAATCTGCAACTCCTGCCAACTGATTCTTGTGTCACCAAATAAGCTTTTGCCACCCTGCATTTTCCCCTGGCCTTTCTTCAACACTTTTTCTCACAGGAATTGCCATCAAATACCTGACTCGAACCTTTTTCTACCCGATTTCATCATCCCTCCAACATATTCACACATCAGCACTTTTTTCAACCATCGAATCTTACTACACACATTTACTTGATGTTTTTCCCCCTTGGACGCCAACCTTCTTTCCCTCCTGGCAAAATTTTCACCTCAACTGGCAGCCTACCATTATTACCCCAGCTTCAAATTCTTCTTCGATATTCATACTCTTTGTCGTCAAGGTTCTCGTCAACAGGGAAATTGGGAAGTAAATTAAGTGTTCATCCTGCCCGTCATTAATATTTCCTGTTTCCTCCTCCCTCTCAATCAACCTGTGAAATGCACATTAACAAGGCCAAAGAACATCAAAGGAATCTGAGCGTGCCCTGAAGCCAAATTCATATAAATTCCGCTTACGAAATTTTTCCACGAAATGTACAACTAATATTCTCCAACAAACTTCAAACTCGGTACTCACGGCAAAGTTGCATACAGGGAAAAATAGGTACTTCATGCTTCAATTCCACCGCCAACTTTCAACAAGAGTCGGGTGGCAAAAATTATTGTGCTGGAATCAATGAAGTCTGTCTGTGGACATTGCAAACTTGTTGGATTTCACGCAGTACATGTAGACATAGATAAAACATGGTGGTAATCCCATGTTGGTATATAATGTACTGCAGAGGGGCTACGTGGGAATAAATTATGGCTCTAAATATCAGCTTCCACCATTTTCAACATAAATATAACTTTGTCAATCCAACTTTCTCCGAAATGAACCATGAACGCCAACGGAACTTTTTATTTTTCACCGTTTCACTCCCGGATCCCCATTCCCTGGACAAACTTTGGCCATAACAACCTGGCTAAAAGGCAGAGAAATATCTTTTGCGGCCGCAGTTTAGCTCCACATGAGAGACAAAATGGCCAAAATTAGAGAGAAACGGCCTATAAAGTCAGCATTACATACCAATATATACTTGCAAAATTTTCGCGCAATTACCCACTGGATTATCTTCAAGAAACTACTACATGTTTCCTCGTCTAGTCACATTACCGCTGCCCCCTCCTTCCAACAGAGAGAGTAATGGTGATGACAGCGTATTATGGTCTTCCCTCCTATAAAGTACGCTTCTAAAACGCTGCAGACAAACTACTAGCTGAATTTGTGTACTTGTCCTAGGATAACTAGACCTTCTCAGGGCTAGGACAAGAACTTCATTTTCCATTTCCACCATGTTGTCTTTATGGACGACAAAGGAAAGCTTACAATTACATACACTGTTTCGCAAAACCTTTTAAAATGTTAATTTCCACGGATGCTATTATAGATGCTTAGCTCGTGTACAGAGTCTTTCAAGGTACGTTTACCATTATGGGATTGAGAAGGCGGACCTGATGAGAGCAATTTTTCCAGCTTTCTGCTAATAATGGCCACACACAACTACAGAAAAGGCTGGAAAGACAAAGACAGACACATCGATGATAAGAAAGTTTTGAGACATTACGGCCCATTCTTTATAATTCTGAAACGATATTTCCCTTCAGGGAATCATTGGGCGATCCGGAAGAACATCTTTCCTAATCTAATCTAAACTGCATCACACACCACCAAGTAAACTTGGGACTTAATGACTGTAGACAATCATTTCAATGGAAATATACATTAAGATAGAACAACTGAGCCCCACCAATTGCTATGTTTCTCGTTTATCCTTTTCAAGAACGTTTATGGCTACAAAGCCGAGTACAAAGCTTATGAACTTCACAGCCTTCCAAAAGAGACCAAGACGCTCGAGTTGCTCCAGAACCGAATATGTGAGCCAGTCGAAATTAAGATGGTCATTTGTGGAGGTGCTTGGGCTAGGAGCCCAAAAATTGAGATTTTGAAAAGACACTGTTGTACTTACGGACTAGAACGTTGGACAGTAAATTGGGCGGTAAACAGAAGAATATAACCAGCAGATCAGCAATGGCCAAATTCATGATGAACAAGTTGGTCACTGTTCGCATCCTTGGCGACCGAAGGACCACGATGACCACTAAGCTGTTGCCCACGATTCCAATGAGCAGGATTATAGCGTACGCACATATTAGGACAACAGTTATGGGAAATGAATGCCTGTAAAATTCACGTAGATCACTGTCACTGATGTTGTTTTTTATGTTGGACTCGTTTAGAAGAAGGTCCATTTGATTCTCCATGGTTGAGGTTCACAGGCTTAATGGTCCAGTGTTCCCATGAGACCAGCAAGGCAATATGATGGGGCCAAGTAACAGCAATTTGTAACAACCATGACCAGCTTGTTAGGCCCACGAATCACTTGTACCGATCGCCAACAAATTTTATTGCTACTTCGGCCTTGTTAGTAGGAATGCTGCAAGGAAAACGTTTCATGCTATTTCAAACATATATAACACTGCTCGCTTTCCGGACACACACTCTCGTTATCCCCCAGATGCTGATGCCCGAATAGAGAAAACTTGTTTCAGTGCTAGGATCTTGTAGTCTCAGCTTTCTTCGACCGTCCGTGCGCCGTCACGGAGAGAATGTTTGGAAAGGACATGGATGGCTAAAGGGTGCCTACTGCATTTCACCCATGTGCTACCAGAAAACTTTCAGGTAAATCAATTTCTTCAGGGAACGTGGCTGTCTGCTAGACATGCGAAATGAAATCGTGATCTGATGCAGTTGGAATAACGACTACGACTTTGAACATATTATTTTATTTATTGATCGAAGCAATAAATGCAGTTAAAAAGTCTGAAGGTCTATCACACCCACACAATGCTATGCAGCATTCTTCTCTTATGTCGTCCTTCGAATTCCAGTACAAGTTCGTCGATTTCGTTGTCCAAGTCATCAGCACTAAACAACTGAAAAGACAACAGCACACGATTAGAAACAATACGATGACCTAACGTTACTCAAGTTGTAAGGATTCTACTAAACTCACAATATTAACTAGCTCTGTTATCAGGAATGCTCCAATGGTAGCTTCTTCGTGGTTATCTTGAATATCGATATTGATTAAGTGCATCGCTTCATTTTTTGGCCGCCACATTCCTCCATAGATAGTATTGTCGAGATCTGTAAATGCATTCGAAAATGTGGTTTTAATCTTAGTCTCGTAACTTAGAGATTGATTAATCATGATTAATCACTTACGATCATACAATTGGTCATATACGCGCTCTTCGCAGGTGATTATCAAGTTGAATCTATCAGGAGCCACTTGAAACCTTTCAGGTCTAGGTTTTATTCTTCGATTGCGGTCAAGCATATGTAACAGCCCATTCTGGGTATACCTGGAACAACAAAACAACGAATGCAAGACTACCCAACTGGATTATTGCCCCTCTACTGGAAATATCTTATTCTGTTCTTACATGTGTTTATCCTTCTGAAGTAGGTCTTGATAAATGTGTTCATACGTCGTCCCAAATTCGTACACGTTTGGTTTATCCGGTGCAGGCCCGGGCAACTTCACTTTGTCACCGGTACCATATGATTTGACGTTAAACCCCTTTTTTGCTAAAAATGCATGAGCTTCCATGCTTCTGTTCATATTGCTTGAACAGACAACTGCCACAGACAATTCTTCCGGCTTTGTACCCAACTGTCTCGTCACTTGAGATTTGCCAGAGTAGCTCTGCTCGTACTCCATAGTGTGATAGTGTCTCTCGTTAAGTAACAGCGTTCCACTCCAAAACACGCAATATTTACTACTACTGATTCAAAGATATCAATACAACGCGCACGTCACAAAAATATGAAATTACCCGCTGCAATCTATTTAGTTGATTATTCTTTTTCTGTATGTCTAGTGTGTTACATGAATTACTTGATAAGTACAAAGTGTCCCGATTGATGCTGCAATGGTACATGTAAACTCAAACAGTAAAACTAGAGTTTTTTCCTCAAAATGATCCGCTTTTACTCTATTCTGCATTTGATATCAAATTAGACGGATTTTGAGTCAACTTTACGCGGCAGCAATTAATCCTGTCTGCCTAGCTATTCCGAAGTTTGAGATTTTTACATGCCAAATTTGAAATTGACCAATGGAAAATATTTGTTTTGATCCGTAACTTTCAAATTTACGCGACTTCGCGCCAAAGTTTAGTGTTTGAATCTCCCGGTGAGGAAGTTCGCGTCTTCAATGGCGTCCGTTGAACATTGACTATCAAATCATCATGCAAGACGCATTGCTTGCTACAACAGCTAGGTGTAGATGTAAAGTCCTGCATTTGGCCACGGAGAAGCAATTGAGCATCATTTTTCTGATTCTCGCCATCGGGGATCATCCCAATCGCATATTCCTGCTTGTGCCGGACAAATTTGAGCGCCTGAAATTTCAATGATTACTCGAAGAAAATTGCGGGTGCAAAATTTAGTTGAATATTCAAGTGCTGTTTCTCAAAAGCGGTATTCGAGACGTGGTTTTTAGTTTGTTATTATTTGTTTACAGTCAACAATCGTTGATTGTATTCTCGTAGAATTACAATAGTGAACTTTTGTCCAACGTCCGAAAACTAACAGTTTATTTCTCAAAGAGACCTTGAATCAGTTTTTTGTTCCGTATTAAGTGAACAATCAAGGGTAAGTTCACAAACTCGTTCTTTTATACTGCTAACTGCCGATTTAGTGTGAATAATTGTTCTGCTATTGAATTGGTTTATAGAAAATGAAGTTAAGAACGAATCCACGAAAAACCGAAAAGGCTCTAGAAAAGCCGGCATCGCCTCCCCCTCCAACTCCCAGATCATCTGCCGGTAAAGTTCCAAGACGAAATTCAACTTCTGCAACAACACCAGTCAGGGCCACGAAAAGTGTACCGAAGACGGAAGAATCCAATGATAAAAGTGAGGAATCCGAAACTCCTGTGAAGGCAACCTCAAGTACACCCAAGACAACTGAAACTCCAGAACTAGAGAAACGAAAAACACGGACAGCAGCAGCCGCAGCTCAGAATGTAACATCAGAACCTGAATCGGACGACAATGACACTACCAAACCAAGTGAAGCTGCTAAAGCACCATCAACAAGAACACGTTTGTCCAAAACGAATGCCAGTGAAGCGGCTGCAAAAATGGAAGATGTCGCCAAATCGATTGTGAATAAGAAAGATACCACTGGAGCTGCTGATGAAAAGGAGAAGACCGCAAGTGCTTTGTTAAAGGAAACTAAGCTAGCAGCCAAAGGCGAAAGTCCTGGTTAGTCGCAAATTTCTGACTTTCAGACAAATCTATTAGTTCATTGAATTGAACTTCAAATGTTGATGATTCGTTGTTTCTCCGCAGACAAGGCTGGGAAAAGACCAGAACGAGCAGTTGTCGCTCAAGCGAAAAGGAAAGCTGCAGAACCTGCTGAAGAAATCAGCATTACTAAGCGGCCTCGTGTGGCACGAGTCAAAAGCCGCGAAGCTAAAGATTCAGAATCCGAAAGCCCTGAAGACAAGACATTCGACCTGTTTTACAACAAAGTGAAGGACCTGAGCACTCTTTCTGACAAATGGAGTTTTAGTGGTATTCAGTGGGACCCTTCCAAATCAATGAGGGTTTTTGCAGCTTCGGAAGTGGATTTGAGTTCAACGGGCAATATGCGTCTAAGACGAAGCGTTCAGGTATAATTTAGTGTACGCATTCAAGAAATATTGGTTGAGGTGAATACTTATTTCGGTCATTGTTTTAGGTCTTTGATAACATGACCGTAAGAGTTGTGGTGGAAGGCACTGAAATGACGCCCATGTTCAGTACAACACCCACGGTTAAGCATCCGAACGAAGTATCACAGCTGATTGCTAAAGTTTATCAAGCCAAGATCTGTGTGGGTATAAGGAACTTCGGAGCGACAGATAAAGTATACTTTCCTCAATGTGTACTTCGTGGAGAATCTTATTTTGCTCCCGAGTGTCCTGTAGTTATGGACGCAACAAATGTCGGTCCTGTTTGTTCACACTGCAGTAGAATGAAGAACATGATTCAGAGACGCAATGTCAAGGAGACTAGCATGCTGTATTCGAAATTTAACAGGTACGTAGAAATCAAAAATATTCTCAGAAGCTTCTAACAATTTCAAGAAATCAAAGTAAAGTTTCTTTCACAATTGCAGAGCCCCGGTGAAAAATGTTCGTAGCGGGTTCGGAAAGCAACTCTACAACATGCTAACAGACATGGTTGAAGCTGCTTCTGTCGAGGCTAGAAAGGAAAGGAAGAAACTGAAGAGAATGGTATCTGCAAAAGAGTATCCATTTTCAGACAAATCTGGAATGGATGAGGAAAATTACGTCCATATCGGTCAGCATGGAGGCATCACAATTTCATCGCTACCAGGCAACGCAGGTACTGCTAGCAGTGGTACAGATATGATTCGGCTTTCGAAAGCGTATCAAGCAAGTAATGGACAAACTGATGTAATGACCATTAATGTTTTGCCAGGTCAACGAGGAACTTACAAGGTATGCAGACCGCTTGGGATGTCTCATAACTGGATGTTACCCGGTAGACTAAATCCGATTGTTTGTTCACAGGTTACAAGAGAGGCTCCTCAAGCACAACCAACAATAGCAGGTGGAAATGTTCTTACTGCAAGTAAGTTTGATGGAATTGGATAAGCTTGTTATAAGTTATAACTACTGTTCGATCCTTATTTTAAATCTATTATTCTCTGTTACCAGGTGAAATGCAGATGGTTGAGCAACTAGTTCTGCAAGAAGGAGGTGACGTTGGTAATGTCATCATTCAGAACAGCAATGACTTCTCTCTAGCAGAAGGTCAAGAGTATGAACTGATTGGTGAAACAGACACAGGAAATAACATCCAAGTTTTAGAAGTTGGGAACAACGATGATGGAAACACTATTGAGATCATTGAAGTTGATGACCAGACTTTAGCCCAATTAACTTCTCAAAATGTTGGGAACTTCATCATTCAAGAACCGAATGCAGGTGGATACGAGGTTCAAGAAATCGATACAAACGATCCTAATTTCCGGAATTTTGTCAAGTCTTTGAATCCTAATACAGTTGTTTACCAGTCGTAGTTTAAATTCAAATTTTGTGTGACTGGGCCCTAGATATACGTATGCATTGCATTGCCTGTTGACTTGTAGGTTCTGAAAGTTTGTATAGCGAACGTAAAGTGTCGTTGAGCGGCTTCGGCCGAACTTGTTGATATCTATTTTGGACTTGTTATGTGACATACCTAGCAGAGGATACACATGTAAGTCACCCATAGCCTTAGCCTTCTGTATGTTAACTATACATGTTTTGATTTTTTTTGTAGAGTGTATTTGGCATTTGGTGAGAACATATTGCAGCATGTGTCGTTTAGCGACATTTCTTTACTTTTAGAAACTGTAATAAATCACTTTATCTTTAGTTTACATCACTACTACAGGTTTGTTGCTTATTTCTCTTGTCATATTGCACAAATCGTAAAACTCTACTGTGAGAATGAAGGAAGCTCGGCTATAGTTTTCAGTTACTGCTGGAGTCATAACTGTAGAAGACACTGAAGTTTTGATCGAGATTTTTGGGTTCTATGCCGAGCTCGCGTGCACTCAAAAGAGCTGCTCCAAATGATGATGGGACGTTTAGTCTGACTAATGAAAACTTCGGGATCGGCGATTCATGTTTTTGGCCCTCCACAATGCCCAATTGGGCCAGAAAGCCGGGTTTGACATGCTTCCACGATTTCCATACAGAGCCAGTACACACTATTAGTAACCCCAAGGGACCATTGTAGAGCTCCTGCAAAAGCCCATTCATACACTGTATTTTTTTCCAATAAACGCAACCTTCAAAGTATTCACAGCTCAAAACGGATATCTTACTTCTTTGATGTCTTTCTTAACAGCAACAACATGTTTGCCTAGTTCTTGACCAGCCATAAAAAACAAGTATTGGCACAACTTGTCTCCTTTCTCAGCTCCTTCGGCAAGCTTCACCGTCAGGCTGGCATAGAATGGTTTGTCAAAAGCTGCATGGTGATGATAGAGAAGGCCAAATCTGTGGAACCATTTCACGTTCAGATGTTAGCCAGTCCAACCTGAACGTTTGTTTTCTTCCAGCTACTTACCTGTTCTCAACATTGAAGTGCGCCTTAATAACTTCCCAAACGTAGGTGATGTCGTGTGGGGATGGTTCGTAATTGTCTTTGGCTGACATGCAGATCTTGACGGCCTTGAACGCTATCCAGTAGGCTGATAGTCATAATATAATCTGCAGTTAGGCATCTTCAGCAGTGTTCTTGCATTTTGTCCTGTTTTGGCGTCTTACCTGATCCTTCATCGCCCAACATATAGCCCCAACCTCCGCAGCGTCCTGTACTCCCGTCAGGGTTCACAAGCAGGCAGTTTGATCCAGTCCCAGAAATAAGAACTATCCCACCTGTAATTTGGTCAAAATCTTTAGTATTTGCTGCTTAGCTAAGCAGTATTGACATATTTCAAACTTGTTCTGACCATTTCTGCTGGCTGCTGTGATGGGGCTGACTGTATCAGACTCGACCACGACCTTTTTGACATGAGGCAACTTGGCTTGGACCAACTTGCGCAGTTCTTCGTTCGTCTTTTCATCTTCACATCCGCTTAAGCATAATCCCTGAAAGCCGAAATTGTAGTTTTTCGGCATTTTCAAAGTTTCTCCATCCAGTGGCTATGACTATGAGTGTAAAAACCTTACCACTGCAACAAGTGCTGATTCGTCTTCAATGCCAGCTTCTTTGAGGGCTTTCTTTATCATAGACGCCAATAAATCACAGCAGGCTTCTTGACCCAAGACCTAAAAACAGAGTCAGACAATGCTGTGAGACTGTGAGACAAGGAACATGCAATTCAGACATTAACTGTCAAATCAGATGCCCTCATTGATCATGTTGGGATGAAAAGAAATGAAAGAGAGTCTTTGATTACCCAGTGATTAATTCCAGGTTCATTGCGTAGTTCGCCCCGTTTGATCCCCGCCTGATCGAGGACGACAACGGTCGAATGTGTCCCACCCCTGCAAGAATTACTTAAATTATCCAACCATCATTCAATATGCTACGTACATTCACAAACAAACCGAAAAGACACAGCTCTTTTGCTTCAAGATCAAGTGCAACTTTTTGTTCTCATCTTTGGTATTCATTTATGCCCCACCCTTTAATTTCCTCCGACAAGATTATGTCCTGAAAACTGTAATAGTTCAGAGTCCATAGTTCATGCTCTTTCGACCGACAACGTCGGACTTCATTAATTTCTAAAATGAGCAATCAAAAAGCTGTTTCATCCTCTTCTAGGAACTCATCCCATTTAGGATTGTTACCCCACACCCTCATTTAATGCAGCATATAAACATGCCTTACAACCTAGAACCCAATGATAAGATTTTGAAAGAAGACACGACTTTCATTTCTCTATGTAAACATACGTATAAACCTAACCTGACTCTGTGTCCCCACAAAGGCTTCAGAGGCGATCTCATGGATGGAAAGATTCCCAAATTTTTCAAAATATACACATTGTCTCGCCTGGAACCTTCGAAGGTCAAGTATTTTACATTCATCAGTCATTGTCATGGCCCAATTCCTCGACAAGCGTAATCCCTCCGTTTACAAACATTATCTCTCAGTCAGCAACAGCAATTTATCAGTTCCAGATTATAGCAATTACTGGAGACTTATCTGAAGCCATGAGGAGTTACCTCAGTGAGTTCAGCTATAGCTGGACGTCATCAGCAGTTACTCTATTAACTCCATGTAATCGTGGATGACATTCGACTTGAACACCTGTCCACCTGCAGATACATCAAACTTCGTTCCAGACCCAATTCCGGACTATCCGGACTACTTCAGCCTTGACAACTTAAATACTACATATAACTGCATTTAAAGCTCGGATGTGATAAACTGCGTGCAAGTAATTCAAGCCAACTTTCTAATTTTGGCACTAGCCCGAGGTTAAACTCGTTCTAAAAATCACTCGGGAAAATGCAACATTTCCACTTACCCTTCCACGCCACAAACGTAATGGTTGTCCATGTTGTTCGAGAAATGGCTTTTACTTCGGTCCGTTTGCCAATCCTGACACGCAACTTATTTGAGCAATGGCGAATTCGGCAAAGTTTCTTGAATAATTGAAAATTTATTCACAACTTGCACCAAGTCACGAACACGTGGTTTCTTTGGTCTTGTTTGTTTACAAAGGGAAAGCACTGACAACTGACTGCCAGACTTGAGGAGCGAGGGAAAGGAATATAAATCCTTCCAGCAAATGATTCCAGCACCGTCAACCTGTTGCTGCTAATGCACTATTGCACTGGACAAGGACAACAACTTGCTCATTTCATCTCCATCTTTGAACTACTCGAGCTCAACTTCTTCTCTCAGTTTGAAGACTTCGTCTTCAAACCCCAAATGCACTTGACTCCATTCCACGCAGACTATGGGCCAACTTGTTATGCAGTCGATGGGCTTGGGGGGAAATCTGGAATCTGTAAGCCTGCCAAATCAACAATGTATCCCTTGTTGTCTCCTTCTTGACCTGGTGGTCCACTCTTGCCTGTCCATCGGCAGAAACTGATGCACAATCTCGAGCTGCAAAGAGCCGCAGCAGCAAACACTTTAAGATGCACTGCCGACTACTTATCGATAAATGGCGGATGAGATTGCATTTCATTACTTCGGCAACTAGACATTCCACTTGTGTGCCGGAGGTGCATTCTAATTACTTTTACTCTATCGACACATTATGACAACCTTGACGAGAACAGCCTCTTTGATCCAAGTTGGATATCAGGAATTCCTGCCGAGTCGAGCCTTTCCATATCAAAAATGTCGATTGGATTCTTGTACTTGATCGGCATCGCATATGCATCAATCTGCAAATTTTTGACACAAGGTGTGGAGTGGAGCCTGTCTGTCGACCAACGTCATTATTACCTGCCATTCACTGCAGGCAATCAGACTTGCTAATAAATCACACGGTGCTATGTAATGAGACCCTAAACTGAGTGCCGAAGTTCATGTACAGCTTCTGGCTTTACATGGGTTTGGCCCTGGCTGTAGGCCCGTTCAGAACTGACCACTGTCCGGTTCTGGATCGCAGAGCCAGATCCCGACTCACAATGTCACCTCTCGGTTGTGTTGAGGTTGCTCTGAGGCCGATTGTTGTGTCAGCTACACAGAAGGCGTTGGTGTCAGC
>JAQGBJ010000094.1:0-70014 GCA_034698345.1 Sphaeridia pumilis
ATGGCTCAAGCTACATGTGTTCCGGACATATCTTCATAATGTCAAGTCACGTTCAATTAATAGTTGCACGCTTTGAGCGGCCCATTGCCTAAATTATCTTGTTCGAGCTGAATCTGCAACACGCTCATTCGTACAATTTCTGGTCAGCGGCGTATTGGTCCGTAAATCTTCAAACCAAGCACGAGAAATCGAATTTTGAAAACGTATAAACGCGGAATAAGGACCACATTATTGTGTCAAAAAATGAATTTCTATCCCCATTACAACTTAATTAGCTGTTTGTGTAAAATTGGTACTGTCTTTATAATCTTTCTCGTCTGATAAAATGTATAACAGAAAGAGCTACTCATCTACCTGCATGTGAAATCGCAGTTTCTTCAAAAAAAGCTTGCAGTTCAATATAACCCATTGACCAATAGTTCCAACATGTTCGGATCTGAATTTACAGACCTGACTCAAGTGATGAGGTAATCTTGTCAAGATGAATCTATTGTTTCGTAATGCAAGTTAATAAGTCACCTGAGAGGTCAGCCAATTATCTTCGTATGTGAAAGCTTTCTGCTGCCTGCCGAGGAGCCATCTTGTCATTAAACATGTCAAGAGGACCAAGACGCGCTCGCATGTGTAAATATAAATATCCACTTTCTACTTCAAAATTTCTTTGACATGACTGTCTAAACTCATTACATTGTTCACGAGATAAATCGCCAAAAGTTACGCAGTAGCTATAAAATAGGCAAGCCCCACCTTCTCATCCTTCACGTCTTGCACACCAGCAAAGTGTTGACTACAACTTGAAAAACTGTTATTAGCTGTTTCTGATGACGTTTCTTTTGTTTGTCAGTCAAATACAAAGCCCTCTTCTCACCTTTCGAATATTTGCAACCCTAGCATTTACACATTTTACGCGTCCTTTAATTTCATTGACTGGACAAATCCCGAATGGACTTACTTAGGAGAGAAAGCGTAAAATTCACTTACCGTAAGACATTTGAACATTTTGAGCACAGAACCAGGCTGCAAACAGTAGCCAATAGTGCCTCTTGAAGGACATCCAGCTAGGCTTGTGCCTCGGCATTTTGAACTTCGAGAACAGCACAAAACGCTTTAATAACTCTATCAACTACTGGATTTTCAAAATTTCCGCCACGTTTTCGTGTCCAACAATAATCACATTGACCACAGCTTTCTCAAGTTCCCGTGTAAGTAATGTTCTGTGTATCACACTTTTTCCCATTTTATCGCACTCCTCACTATCTTTAGTTCACCATCAACAGGCATCAGTACCAATTTCTCATTTTTAATGTCTTTATCGCCCAAATATTGCCATCATTCTTGGAACGCGGAGACACATCTGGCCGGTCGATATACTGATCACGAATTACGACCTTTCCGAATTTAGCAGCGTTCTGAAGTTAGCAAGAAGGAGCTTCCGCCATGCATCCGATGCAGCCGAAATTCCATTTCGAGGCCAGTCGTGAGCTTTCTGAAATAAAAGAAAGGAAATTTTAGTCGCGTATAAACGTCATCTAGAATATCTACAATCTAATCTGATTCTCAACCCCTGCCGCTCCCGCTAGGGTCATCCGTTCAAAACGCCAATGTTTTCCGCTATCCAAATCTGTAGTAGCGTCCATCTTCCCTATCTTAAGATGTCATGTTAAACCCTTCATTTCCGCCAAGTTGTTCATCAAAAGAAGCTGGTTATAATTTTATTCTGTTCCTTAATTACCTCTTTCGTCTCCTTTAACTGCTTTTACCTCGAATTCACCAGTTGCAAAACTAAAAGCACCAACATTTATGTTTGTTCTTCTTCAGTCAAGTCAGGCTTGGACGCCTTATGCAATATTACACCTGCAATTAATCCTCGCCTAAACAATTTCCTTATTATTCTGCATTTATATGCGGAAAATATTTCCTCAGTTCCTCTATGCACGAGCCTATTCACGAACCTCTCTTTGTCAATTAGTCGTCAGGTCCTTTCGGACTTGGCTTCAATGAGCCTTCCAACTTTTGAGTCTTCTCATCAGCTTTTGTCCACCCAAAAGTCCACACAAAACAGTGGCTAAGCAACCTTTTGGAAAAGTCTCCCCAACCAAACCACCTTTTCTGGGTTTCTGTGCGTATTATATTGCGAATTTCAACCCTCTGCCTACTACTACGTACAACTGATAGATTCATAGGCATGTCACGGTTGCCTTGTAACGCTACAGCATTATTTTAGCTCATTACTCGAAATTCATTAGAGGATGCGTCCAACGACTAATTTTCTTTAATGTCCAAACTTTCTGTGACTGTGGAAAGAGTGCGGCGTCTCCAACCTTCTTCTTGAGAAATCACCAGTCAGTAATTATTTAACTTAAATTGCATAATGCAACATTAAAAAATTTCACCCAACCTGTCTCACGTAACAACATTGCTCTCTGTATTTGCTTCTCTCGTCTCTTGCAGTAGCCGCAAGTTTAATCTTTTTTGTTCATGTTTCTTCTCTACCGCGATATTTCATCCGCCAAACTCAAAACGTTCCATCTTTTCCTCAACGAACCCAATCAGCGAAAACATATTTAGTATCAGAAAAGCCGTCTGCGGTCAAAACTTTTTACTATCCCGCTGCCTATCGAGCCGAAAACTGTTTCTATATTGCACATAATGTTTTTTCCGCAAAACTACCGTAGCGGTTTTAACGTCGATTCTCCATCGTCCTTAACGAGATGAAGCCACAAATCAACACTCTTCCACTACCGACACCTCTCAAATCTACCGAACTGGATCGGTATTTTCTATGGACCGCTATGCATGCACTCGAGTTACAGTTCCCTTGATTCGTGAAAGCCGCCAAAGAGGTTCAAATTAATCTTGTTTACAAAGTCGTTGCCAATAAATCCTTCTACAGACCTCCAAAAATTGTTAATCTTCTTCCCTTACCACGACAGGCGCTAAGAAGTCCAAGTACCGGTCTCCCTCTCAAGTGCTACAGATTGCAGATACTAAAAATTATTATTCACGCGAATTTGTATTTTATGAAGAGGTATGAAGCCAATCTTTTTCCATCAGCACGAGACCCAGCCGCTTCTACAGCGACGTCAAAAATTGCGTATTCGTCAAATATGAAGAATGTCTTTTCTGTGTTCACGTACATGATCGAAATATTTTCGGACACTCGGAATTCTGGCATCAAAAATAGAAAATCTTTGAAAGTTGTTACATCAGCCAGGGACTATAGGAAAGACCCCCAAAATTGTGTTTGTACCCTTGTTTGTTACGCTTTATGTTCTGTTTAAACCGTTTGAGTCTTGTACAAACGCTCATTACGCTTCGTCGTGAGGAGCGTAATGAAATTTCCCATTCTAAACCACAATTTTGGTATCCCTGTAATCACATTTTCCTCCATTCGATCCAGGTGCTGCATAACTTATGTGAGTTAAATTAACGAATACGACACATCACAATTTCTTTCTTATTTGACCACCAAATGGACGCTTTCCACACTTTTACTCTCTCATCTCTACGCTGAAACAACATTAGGAAGACGCTCCCTGTTTCACTGTCGTGCCTTTTGTTCTTCAATTGTTGTTTATACTAACGCTCCCAATCCAGAACAAACTTTGAGGCTTTGTAGTGATATAACTAACAATGGCAACAACTCTTTTTACAATTACGAGAATTGCACTTTGGATCATTCATTAAGCTGGATTCCCTCTGTTTGGTTTCGAGCTTTCTCTGTCTTGTTCGATTGCCAGTCGTACGCGCTCTGCCCACTATAATGAGAAAGGACAAGACAGAAACAAGTGCCATGGGTTCACGCTATGCTCCTGTGTGACATGACCCAGAAAACGCTTGTCGCTTCTGTTTTCGCTTATAGTGAAAGGTTCCACGGAGACCAAACAGTCTGAACGTCACCAAGATTACACCCTGATATTTTCCTAATTGTTTGTTTCCCTTCCCTCTAGCTCCACCTAACTTGAATAAAAATAATTCAGATTCTGTCATATAAACCCACACATAATTGAAGATCAGTTCCAATTGCGTCCTCTTTACTTGAAGCTTATCAGGAATTTAAAAACCTTTGTGCAGCTCAGCTCTTGAAAGTGTTCCTTTTCGGCAACTAAATTTTATTTACATTTCCTCTCAAACCGGAAACCAATTTTTAAGAAAAATAATACGGCTCAACAATCATTAATTTCCGTTACCTGTCTGCATCACTCCAAGTGATGGAACAATTGTTCACTGCACACAAAAGATTCCAGTTAACCTGCAAGATTAACCTTCCTGTCATTCAGTCAAAATCAAAGGCGTGGTTGGTATTTTTATTCTTGCTACAAAAATGTCCCAGATTATCTATAAGACAAGTGACGCTTCCAGAGTTGCCGTACCTTCTCTGTAATATCTTTACGCCAAAGAAGACTTTGAAGCATCTTCACCAAAACTGTTGCGAAATTCATTTCCCGCAAACCAGTGACATTCCCACAACTGGCCTTGGACTTACTACTGGGGACACAAGAATGCTGAATTAATGCGATACTACGAAACCCTTGTGAAGCAGAAATTTTATCGGTTTGCGTTGTGCATGCAACTGAACATATTTTAAAAGTTGATGAATGGCCTGTGTTTACTACACCTGTCAGCGGTTGTCAAAAGTAATTTGTTCACCTGTTTACACCTTGGCCAGCAATCACGTCTGTCAAAATGGACCTGACAAGGTGCACACGATCACGAAAGCCCTCTGCAAATCTTTCAAGCCTCCTTCTTACACATCGACACGAGGCACACAAATGAGCTTTTTGTCAAACCCCCTTCGGGCTCTTTTAACAACCATGTAAAGTTAATAATCAGTAAAACAATTAACCTGATTTGTCCGGCTCTGGAGCAACTTTGAGCGATTCTCGTTAACACCCAATGAATCTTCTTAACATGTTATAATCGCAGCATTCGAGTTTCTTGCGGCTATCTTTAAATTCGTTTTTCTCGTTTCGCAGGCCGGTGTTGGGCGATTGATAATCTCATTAAGGGCTTACAATGCACTCACAGTCTGCACTATTGTTTGTGAATTTTGGCCGAAAGTTACCTTCTTGTTAGGAGTTAAGAAAGACACATGTCAGACTCGAGAATGGTGTAAATCTGTTTGAGAAGTCGTTGAATTAGGATAAAGCTTTTGCATAGGTGAATCGCAACAACAACTACTTGATCTTTCTTGCCCCGTTTTTCAAGCTCCAAATCACCTGCTCGCTCGCACACGGTACAATACTTTGGTGAATTTGCAACGTATAAGGCATACATACCAAAGCGTATCGTCGCTGATTACGGATCAAGGTGCTTGCTGATGCCTCATTCCCTGAGCTTCTTCTTCTTCGTTTTAATCATCACCTTCAAATAACCATGCCGAATTTCCCACCACCGGCAGCAGACGGAAATCCTTTATCTACGGAGACAATTCCTTCTTGCCGCATACTACAAAAACATCCCCTTTGCACACGCATGAAACCTCAAAATCGGATATTGAAAGTCGTCTATTTGGAGCATCAGCAACTTTCCAAAACTAAAACTCTAGGCAAATATTCATTAAATACAAGTTCTGTCTTGGTCATAGCCAAAATCACTTTTTCGTTCAATTGGATGCCAGTGAGTGCAGTTCTGACATCGAGCACTCATTCATTAATTAATCTTCAAATCTACCCCAGAAACGCTATCGAATTTCAATTCCGTTTCACATTAGCCTTCATACTCGCATGATGTTTCCACTCTCCGAATATTAACTTTGTCAAGCTCCAAAGCTAAACAAAATCGGGCAAATCATTGTAGCCAAGGGCCAAATAAAACAAACGCATTCCCAACTTTCACATCAATTTCCCCCGAGCATATTCGAACGGGTAGGTCTCGTATGGGCAAATTAGTCGCCATTAATGTCTACAACTCGCACTTTGATTATTCGCCATTATCAATCCTCACAATTACCCACGATGATGGTATGAATGAATCGAAAAAGCATGAAGCCGACCACAACAATCATGCATACTAATTGCTTAATTACAGGTAAACAAACAGACGCTTTTCAGGATTAGCACTTTCGTGAGCATTGTGAAAATCTTCTCCAACTCGCAATCGAGTGTTATAATCCCAACACCACTGCTGGAATCCATTTCCTGATTCGTCGTCCTTCGTCTTCGATATACAATCATAAACATTTAGTTTTTACTACATAATACCAAATATTTACAGCATGTTCTCTATTCATGCCAAATATTCACTAAACCTTTAAGAATGACATAAAGTTGAAGATTCAATAATGTTTTGATGTTCTGGTATGAAGTTTACCAAATAAATAAATGAAACCACCAAACTTTGTACTTCTCCTTCTTCATGGTGAATTGCACAACCCAGTGACTTGCTCAGGATCTCAAATTGGCCGAATTTTGCAAGTGCACACACAACAATCTTCTTCACCTGAATGAAATCATCTGCTTTTCTGCCTAACTGCCTACATACATGACTGCATGGATGCACATCTTTGGCTTAGTTTTTATCGATGCAACCTTTGGGCTTCTTGAACGTTTGCACTTCAATTTTCTTCTGATTCAAAATATCGGAATTCTACCCAGAACAAGTGCACGTGTTTGACAATGTCTCAAGCTAAAAAATCCAAATATTCAGAATATTACCTGGAACCAAGTAGAGCTCATCCAGCAGTATTATGTTCGACTTTCCAGGTGAAATCCAAACTTCCGAGCACCGGTCCTACCACTTGATTCTCACTCTTCTTCACATCAATTTTTTAAAGACTCAAACAGGTACTCGTAATTGAATCTCCTACGTTGCCATTCACAAACTTGGAGCTCACAGGCACTGTCGTTCCGTCTGAGGCGCTCAAAATAAGACTGTTGCCTTAACCAAGATGCTTTCGAAGAAAACCGTTTGTCTCACAAGTCTCGCTCATCGTTGTGACTTCTTTGCAGCTTTTCGAACAGCGCAGGGTTTTTTACTTCTTGTGCATCTTCTCCTGCTCTGCCTACCTGTTGCACCTGTCGAATATGTACACGACAAACGCAAAACAAGTGTACACCTACGCTTCACATGAGAACACTTCGAAAATTCGCAAACGCTGAGCGCTACTTGAACATCCTTGTGGAAATCCAAAAACCACTTTGCATCTAGTTCCCTGTTTTGAACGTCAAAGTCTGAATTTAACTGGAACGATGGAGCATGGAGTTGAAAACTGTTAGTTTTATCATAGCAGCTACTTTTAATTTTGATTCTCTGAATCCTCATAAACGAACAGACTGAATGATAAATTTTGAAACTTTGTCATTGCCGTCTTATCATGTAATAGTCTGTGCTATTACCGTCATTTGAAAATTCAAGATGGACTCCACTTTCTCTTATCTTAATCAACGCTGTGGAATGGCGGTTAGTTGTCTGTTACTGGTTTTCGCAAAATCATAACAAATATCACCTGTCAAAATTTTCACCCATGCTGATTCTAATGTTAGCTAATTCTCTCAAACCACCAGCAATGCATAACAATGTGTAACAACAGGAGCAACTTATTCCACGTTTTTCAACAGTTTCAATTCAAACCCCGCGGAGCCAATATTGTAACAAGTTTCCTGCGGCTAATATGTGTCACAGCTTGTTACACAAACAAACACAGTTAAAGGATGACCAAAGCATGGCGGCGACATGAACATGACCAAAGATAAATACGTGTGCTAACTCTCCCTTTCTTGCCGTTCAATGAGTTTAATCAGTTTCGCACTTACGGGAATTTTCAAGCGAGATTTTAGCCTTAAACCAGACGATAAGTTATGAAAAATCCAATCATTGCATTTATGTAGCTAAAATTTGTATAGTTTTAGGACCGTGAAAATGTCAAGCAGATTTACACTGTAGACTTAGTTTTCACTTCCTGTCCTGAGCTGCCAGATGTGATGAAGCCTATTAGTATTAATTTGAAGTGAATCTTAGAAATCGTACATTTGATTCAGTGTCCTTACATAACGTTAAAAATTGCGATTCAACTGCAACATAAAAAACACGACAATGTTTATAGCAGTGATTAACTCAAGCTTTGCTGCACTTCTGGTAAAACGTAGGGTGCAGTGAATTCTCGAATTTAATGAACCAGTGGCTGGATGGATTTTATTGACTCTTTGCCCAAATACTTGTATGCAATTTCCACTTGATTACCTTCTGGTAGTGTGATGAGATGATTGACTTGAGCTTTGAAACTAAAAGATACCATTATGCATTGGGCCGAATTATGCTTGAAAAATCAAAACAAATTTTAAAATGCATCGCTGTAGTTGCTTACACATAGATTGAATTCACGCTTTCAGCGCTATGACTTTTTCTGGATCTCAACTTTCTTGCAGTGCTTATCTTCCTTCAATGAATCGAAGAATACAAAGTTTTGAATAGATATCAAGTCAATCAATCTTATTTCAAGGTAAACAGTTTTCAACAGGCAAGATAAATCATGTTTCAACATTAATAGCTTGTGTTTTGTTTAGCTTCAAAACTAACCAATGCGACGAGAGCTTTATACAATTAATCCAGCTAACTGCATATATATGTAGACAATATTTCCCACACAAGTAGTAGTTATTACTTAGATTCCATAACAATCTGAATTTGCTTGGGTTTCTCTAAAAGGCAGGAAGTTTGAACAATCAAGTCGGACAGGAACCCTGAATACAGACAAGTCATTCGTGTAAAATACATCTCTTTTTTCACAGTACCGGCTTTTCCTTCGAAGAAGTAAACGTTATAATAGCTATGGCATATGCATAACTTTTTGCGAAAATAGTGCAATTTCATACATCAAATGTACAACAACAACCTACAGAAACATCGGGAGTCCCCGATAGCAGATTCCTCACGATTCTGAATGCGGTATCTTGGAATTATACTCACGTCCAGATTACATTTCAAGGGTTTGTACAGATGAGTCTATTGTAGCTCCAGAATCATGTGGCTATCACACTATTCTCTATCTTTTTCAAATACATTTACATTGCGACCTACAGTCAACTATGTACTCGACGCACACACACATGGTGTGGTTCGAGTCCGTAAAGTACGAGTAAGAATTTTCAGCTACCGCAGCTAACACAAATCATTTTAGAGAATATTCAACCACCTAACGGTTGTTTAACAATATTCTAACATTTTGAAGATTCATAACCGCCCAATACTAGAATCACGACTGCATTACCCCGCTGTAAGTCCTTCAAGAGCTGGTCACTTCAGTCTCCTCCTTCGCCGGATTTTCTTTTGCCTGGTGGTTTTCGGTGCACAGCGAGGCGCAGAAGTTCTTATTGTTATGCCAGCTCTCTTTGAGTGACAGGTTGAACATGGAATAGCTCGGGTCACCTGTCACTTCCTTGACAATGTTGAGAAAGGAAGGAAGCCTCGTCCGGATTTCGTCTCCAGTGAGTGTACTGTAGGTTTCCAGGAGCATGAGACCTTTGCACCGAGGGTGCGAGGGCTGCTTGTAGATGTCCAGTTGGAAATACTGGTCATTATGAAGGAAGCATCTCCGGGTTTTGCACACGGTCAAATGGTTATGGTCTTTCTGAGCCAACATGTTGCAGTAGTCTCTGTGGGTGATTGCGGTTTTGACTTCGACCACTTGGTGGTTCAGCTCCGGTCGACGTACAGTATATGTGTAGGTCCACCTGCCCCGCTGACCTCGTTTCCGTAGCCTTGCTTGCATTCGAGGCCCTCCAACCTTCAGATAGTCGTGGAATATGCTAAAGTCCTGGAAACCTTCAGGGAACATATCGTTCGTCGCCAGAGGTCCCCGAACAAGGAACTTGTGTTTCTTGGCGTCAGTTTGAAGTCGGTCGTGGGTGTCGATGCCCAGCTTCGAGCAAACAGACTGAATCATTCGGCAAATCTTTGTTTCGAAGTCGGTTGAATTGTCTACTACGTCAAAGTAAGGATGTCCAACCCAAGCCTGGGCAGCTTTATGATCAAGCTCTCTCGCCATGTCCAAACCTTCGCTTCTGGCAGCGTGATCCTGAAAAACAAACATTAGCATTAGCTCCCGTAAACAGTTAATTCCTATTATACCAACATGTCCGCACAGATATCTAATCTCAACAACTAGACAACCACTAGACATGCCGCCAGCCAACCAAACACTCTAGTGAACTTTGTATGTTCCATGTTTACAAAGCGATATTTCATGCTCGCTTACCTCGATCGTGTAAAACGCTTCAGCTCCGTTGGCAGCAGAAACCATGTGGATGATTTGGTTGTAGCGGGTGTCCCTCAGTTCAATTTCGTTCCACCCATTCCTCAGCAAAATCCCTTCCCATTGATCTCGGCTAATGAAAGCGGATGCATCCATGGTGCCTCTATCACAAATGACCAGCACATCTCGATCCAGTTTCTCGGCCACGTCAAAGAACACCGCTTCAATTTGCATCATCGTCTGTAACAATTCTTCTTGGAACTCGACGCCTTGTTTTTCAGTCAGTTCGGAAAACTTGATTCCGCCTCCTAAGAGCACAGTTGCAGTTTCAGGTACTCGCAGGACCTTCCATCCCATGTTCTCAAAAAAGGTACACAATCTAGTCTGGCCAGTCGTCTTCCCGCCGCAGGGTCCACCCGTCAGAACCACCTTGTAGACCTTCCTGCCCTTGGTTCTCCCCTGGGCCACAGCTTCATCAGAGCCATCCACGTAACTGGTTGCCGAGGAGGACGTCACCACTTCGTCTTCGTTATCGTCAGCGTAGATAAAGTTGTTGGCGCCCATGCCACTGTCAATGTTGGATGTGCTCGTGATTCGGTTCCCTTTGATCATTCCGTTGGTCAACGCTTCTCCGTTGGTGTCGCCATAGTCGGCAACTTTGGCATTGTTTCCAGCGTTGGTTGGAGACCCGTTCATTTTACTGTGCCTCGACGAGGACTCGTACATTTCTCCCTTAAAGCTGGACCCGTTTGTATAAGCTTCAGGATTCCCGTTCTTCAGCTTGAGTCCATTCATCTGAGTGCTTAGTCCGCCAGTTGACGACATTTTCAAGTTTACTGCGATACAAAACATTACCAAAGTTAGTTATTACGAAATTGAAACGCCAGTCATCCTGTCCATTCCCCGCAAATCCCCCAACGAAAACAAATCCAAAAATTCTCTTCTTACCTTGGTCAAAGCGTAGTTGAATGGATTACTCATAAATTTAATGCACAGTAACTTTTGTCCAGATCCTCCAACGTCGTACACACACGCCACCACGTGTTTCAGAGGAAGGTAAACAAAAAACAAGTTTCGTCCCGTTTCTTGAGTCGAATGCAAGCTCGACCACACTGCGAGTTGGCAAATCGGACAAAACTTCTTGTTTAAACTGAAAGGACGTTAAAGAAGAAGGCAGTTGGCAACTTAAAAAACTTGGAAACTAGAAGCGTAGATGAGGAAGCACATTGTGCCAGCGCCAGCGTGCTTCCACCACGTGAGACGGTCTGAAGAACAGTTGGAATGGAACTGCAAGTGTCCTACTACTAACTCTGACTAGTCAGCCGAGAGTCAAGTTCGCTAAAACGCGATTACGCTTAAAGCGCCAAAAGAACTCGTTTGTTATTATATACTACAACAAGGTTGCTGGATGGGATTCTGCTCACTGATTCACAACTTGTATTGGTTTGAGCTCCACTTGTTCATCAGACTGACCGACCAACAATCTTTTGGTCCCCCCCGACAACCCACAAGATTTCTACAAGGACTCGCGTTCGTAGTTGAGTATTCGCCTGTGGTCGGGAATCTTCACTACGTAGATGCCATCCGTATGCAAGCTTCTATGCTCTAATCCCACACATTATTGTTATTATTACCGTATTACACTGTACTTGGGCTTACGGGCCAGTTGAGTCAATTCTGATACTGTACATCTATACACCTGATCCACATCCAGTCCTCAATCCACTAGAGCCAAACACGCAGTCCAAAAATCCCTCTCCCACCTAAACCTATCTTTTTTCCCCAACCCGAGACCCACAAACACTATAAAACAAGTATAGTGCACCACCATCACGACCCTCTCCTTCCAGCAACACAATTGTGTGTATATCCACATAATCTTCGCCTCCCTGGAATCCCAATACATATGCAGTAGGTCGTTCGGAAGTATTCGCCAATTTTCGCCAAATCCCGAACCAAACTTTCGTCAGCGATCGAGAGCAAATCATCTTTCTCCCCCCCCCGCCGCTTCCTCAACTGCGTCCTTCTCCATGCAATCCGCAAACGATTCAATCACTTTTACTTCAATCTGATTACTTCATTCTTGCTTCCAATTCCCAACAACTCCTCACAACCAAATGTCTTTTGCCTAAGAAACGGGAATAGTGAGCATATAAATATATGTATTTTGGTTCAACCTTGCATAACTTGCAACGCTTTCTCCAAAAGAAATCATAGACTATTATAGCACCTTCTTTTTTCTTCTCTTGTGTCTTGCATGCACTTCACCAGGCAAGATGGAACCAAATTCTGCAACTGAGAGCGTGTTTCATAAATACCTGTGTAGAAGAGGATGGCGAGAAGCCTCTTAAATTCCCACAGAGTCATCCATCATTAATTAGACCCTGACCTAACAACAAGTTTCCAAATGTCTTACACCGCACCTAAGGCACTCCAGCAACGACGTTATATAACGCGCTTCCACAAATATTCCATCCATAGAAGCCATGGAAGGAACTGAAAAAGTAAAGCGTGTAAAAATGCCACCTCGTAACTTATCTAATGGCTGGACTTGTTGTCCTAACCTGGAACTCGTTTCCTTGTTCAACTAAAAGGTGGCTGTAACCAGTTTGTCGCCATTAAGATAACAAGATGAAACATGCGTCGGTTTTTGCAATTCACAATGCTAATTACTGAATGGTCTCCCTCTTGTTATTCCAGCTCTACAGCAGCACATTCCCACTCATTCCACAACTTGTTTGCCAAATGCCTCAACGTGTTACGTAAGGAAGGCTCTTCTATCATCAACACAACCTTTTCCTTCCATCCCATCAGCTTCAAGTTCAAAGATGGAATTATTCAACCCTCGTCTAGTTTGCTCTAGCTGGAACTGTTTGCCATTTTACGGTCACAGGTGTATCTCATGCCATCATCACGTCCACACAGCCCAAACCACATAATTCCGCTCACAAAGGCTCAACCGATCCGCTTAGCTAATGCATCTAAAATTTATTACCCTTGACGGGGACGTTCCGCTTACTCGCCTCTAAATCAATCCTCTTCCTCATTATATTCTGTTCTAATAGCCGGAATCTTGTTCCCTCGAACCTTCTCCCGCTTATCAATTTTCTTCTCACCATTCCAATCTATAATAGTCTTCAGTTATTTATGAGTATTCAATTACACATGCAAAAACTGCAGTCTCTTCCAGATAAGGACAAGATCTCCTTTCAGAAGCAACTTCCCAAAACCTTCAGACTTGAAAAACTCCATTAAAAAGACACGTTCCATGTGGCGAGAAAAAAGCAGTAGACAAAGCAAGCATGGAGTCAGTGCATGTGCCCACAGATCGTCGACTTCGACGACGCCGTTGGACTCGCTAAAATGCGCTGATGCCATCAGGAGCATTTCCTATATATCCATTGAATTGTTGCTGACGCCTATCTAATTCCCATGTACTCGATTTTTGACGAGACCTAATGTGCATTTACAATTTAAGCATGTTCCACATCCACACTCCTCCAGCATTTACGCTCAATGAACAATTCCTCCATCCATGTACCTTTAGTCTCATCAACTGCGAATACGACCCATATATTCTGCCTGCAAACCACAACTCGACTTGATGTGGAGCAATTATATGTGCATGCATTAATCTTTTCCCACTGCAGTAATTGAGACTCGTATTTTAACTTGATACTTTTGAACCCGTGAGTCGTGAGTACAAGTACAACAGTCGCCGACCGAGTGTTCAGACTTTGGACTTGCACACATGAGACAGCCTTCGTAGGCGAATACTAGAAATAACTGCCTTTCGCATTGCCGATCGTCTAACAACGTTAATCATGAGTCTTCCCTCGGCTCTAAATTTTATACGTGGCGAGGCTCAGAAAGCTATCGCCTGGACCACTGCTTAAAGTCAAAGTGGGACCTTGCAGCTGAAATCGCTTGGACTCAAGTTGCGTATCCTTGTCTTTGTCTGTCAACACTTTAGAGATATTAACTTTAAGATATTCGAACTTGACTTGATCAGAAAAATTCCTGGATGAATTATGTCCTAGAGTAGATTCTGATAACTTAAAAACATCATATACTTGAGCGATAGCACATGGATCTCAATTTCGTCAAGTCGTTGAGCAGGTCAAAGTTCCCCGTCTCCTTCAAGTCTGAGTCTGACGCTTGAGAGGAATTATGACGACTCTCGAATACTTCCGATGACTGACAGGTGCGACCTTGTCATTTCAACTGTGGTATTTCTGGTGCTTGATTGAGGCTGGCTTGCATCCGTCTTTCAAAGCTATAATTCAAACTGATAAAGTCCAGCGACAATTCAAAGAGTTTATTCATCGCTCCCTTCACACACTAACTCGATTACTTCTTAAACTTCTAAAAACGAGTTCATCCAGTATGTACATCGAATTCACGCGAAGGTGTTTCATTTGCAGCCTGGCTGTCTGCGAACAAAAGATGTCACAAGTCTGATGGTCTAGACCATACCGGGACTCGTTTTTTCCTTAAACTATGAGATCGAGCAAATTCTGAGCACAAGGTTCCTATTAATTCTAAAAAATAACCGCCTAAACTGCAATAAGCTATTATGAAAAAGCTGTGAAGATTTCCCTCATGAAAGTCTTCTAGGGCAGGTGCAGTTCAAATCTTCTGGTTCTGTTCTTTGATAGTCTCATACGACAAGTTGCAGCAGCAGGTAGCAAACGACGTTTGTGGATACGGACTTTTACGCTTTTGTGTATGCAATTCTAGTCTTAATTCCCAAACTATACCGGCAAGCATACACTCACAACACTGGTTCACATGCTTAAATATTATTCCGAACGGTCGAATTCGAATCACAAGACGACCCGAACCGCCCGGATTACCGTACTCGAACTTGATCTTCGGAACTGTACATCATTTGATAGTTAAGTACGCAATTCCAGCAGTTGCTTAATTCTGCTACGATACCGACTACTACAACGTATATTGTACTATGGCGAATACTTATACACACAATTCAAAAACGTACGCTAAACAACTTTGTACTCTACATTCTGCATATATACATGTTCAAAGATGGGTACAGAAAGACCAGGCCGCTCTTTGTTCAAGTGACCTTTTTTGCAGGAAATTTTAGCTTTCATTTCTGTTTCATCCAATTTCATAACACTTCCCTTCATCATTCATACTTTTAGGCTCTGATCCTTACGAATTTACCTGGGAACGCAACTGCGAACATTACTTACGGGCTAAGCGCAGAGCTAATCAGCACCGGCTTCATTTTCTAGACCGAACACGTAAAGCTTTTCCTGCTAGAAGTATCTATAGTTTTAGTTTCCGTTTTTAACAATTTTCCCGGAAGCGTTTTCGCATAAGTAACAACATAGCCGTAATAATAACCGACATCCGAATCAAATCTACATTGTACGAACGCCTGACTAGACTCCATCATACAGGATACTTCAAGTGGTCCATTAACTTTATAACTGATGCTGCGAAGGTCCTTTTCAAAAACAATAAACAACAATCAAAACTCCAAACATTCTGGAATGCCCCTTACTCGTATTCTTATCACAAATTAAAACATCGTATTCCTGAATTCGCCTTCTTGTACACTATTTGGTATTTTCCTTATTTACAGAGCTAACAGTAGTGAGTTGTCCTTATTGGCAGTGCAAGACCGTCAAGAAGATTATGGATCCATATTAAGTTCTGCGGTTGAATACAGTTCGATTGTTGCGCGTTAGCATATACTGTTACACGTACAAAGTACTGATGACACCAGAGTATTCAATTAATTGTAGGAATTCCCAGTTTAGAGCCATGGAGTTATTGATTAATACTGCTAGCAATCCAAAACTTGATCCTTAAAAAGGTTTGGCAAATTTTTAGTCTTGAAATTTGTGTACTCAGTATTGGATTTCTTTCCTTTTGCAATAACTGCACTAAAAGTAATGCTTCCAGCTACAAAAAGAACTGACGTCCATCCAGCTATCTTGCATGTTCTAAATTCTACACCTGAAACAATGCTCTATCCGATTCTATACAGATCAATTAATTTTCTACTTGTTGCTCAAAAATGTCTTCAAGCCTGTAAAACAATAAAACCATCATCACATTGAAGTTCATCGGACAGGTTAAGATTATAAAAATCTTTGACTTACATATTCTTCGTACTCTGGAATGTTTCGTATCTCACAAACTGAGAAAATGATCGTTAGTATCTGCAACGACAATAAATGTTGATTAGTTTCTATAAAGAATTATCAATCAAGAATCCTGGACTAACCTGTATCAGGACAGCTCCTGCGAACGCCGCCGCTAGTATAAGCAGGTTGAATTTATACCATTCCTCTACTTTTCTAGAACAACCCTGTAAAGTATAAAGGACACATTCAAGACATTTGTTGGGTGCTGGATAACCTTCAAATTATATCTGTCACGTACATCAGTGTGCATGTAGTCACCAGGTTGCCTAAGATCCCGATGCTGGCACATTTGCAGATTTTCAACATCTGGCTTTTTCCACGGGTCGTTCTCGTACTGCAAATCGACAAATGTCATTGTAAGGTTATATTTGGAAAAATTCGTTCGATGGAGCTTAAATCTTGGCTATTCTTCTTTCCAAAACTTACATCCGTTCTGAGTTTACAGCAAGTCAGAGGTCGAACAATTTGGGTCCTGTTGATTTTATTTTGCGAGGCCAAGGACAAGTTGGTGAACTTGCTGCTCTCGTAGTCACTGGGGCCAACGATTCCACAACATTCTTGCTGCAATTCAAGTGTAACACTGATCAAATTCTAAAACTCACAATCACACCCAAATTCTCTTCCCAGTCTTACGTGGTACTGGGTGAAATTGACAGCTTCAGAGAAAGGATCGCTTCCTGGGAGGCCATAGTCGGTCACTAGTTTCGTATGCATTTTAGCATTGAAGGCCTGTTGAGGATACCAATGCCAGTAGTAAGCTGCCACGAGAGCCACAGCGATTTCCAGCAAGCTGATGATAATCAACAGGAAGATGTACTGCAAATAACCAAAACGTCATTAGTGACAGCTCAAATTGAGGCTTTCGCATATCTGCAACATTTCAATCGCTTTCACTTACAATGCCCAGCATGCATTTGCTTTCCTGACATGAACCACAGCATCCGAAGAAGCCGAAGAAGATTATGAAGCCGCCAAGTCCGATGATTGACAGAGCCGAGTACAGCAGAACTTGATTCAGAAAGTCTGCGGTCGGATGATCAAAGAAGTGATGCATCGCTAGCATGAAATAGTTTTTGTACGTGTCGCTCCATAGCAAGAGGCCTCCTAACGCCACCAGAGCGCACCCAGATATCTGTAATTTAAAATTGTACAAATTTAGACACGCCCATATATTCAAGAACCAGAATAACCCCAGCGAAAGACTTGACTTGTTCAAGCCATTATACTTCATGACCCCCGTTATTCCTCAAATGCTCCACAATTCTATATCCTCTTTTCAACAAGAGTAAAACACGCCTTATTTTTCATCTATAAATAAATTGCTCTTATTGATGTCATAAATGCTAAAAGGTTGAACTAGCCTTTAATCAGAATATCACAAATGCCCGCAGCGCTGGTAACATCTGGTACTAAATCCCAACTTCAAGTAAGCTCAATTTCAATTCTAGTTTGCGCAAATTCTGTCTTGTCCTTCCCTTGCACCCTGTACAACCTTTCTTCGCCGCGGATCCAGCAGAAGCCGTAAATTTTGCCATGACAGCCATGGATCAACACGTGCCTATAACCTGTGGCTTTCTCCATTTGTTTGCAGGGCGGGCAACCACCAATCCCCGGCGACCTTCCTTCACCCACCCATCAATTTCCTTTCTCTTTTTCCTGCTATTTGATGTCCTTCTACCACGATTATTACCCCAGCAGCGTTCAACTACTCTTTCTTTGCTAATAATCTCCAGATTTCCTCTTCCAGGAAGCTTTATAGCTTTCTTTTTAGCCGCCACGTGCGGTAAGCCAAGTAAGTCTACACGGAGGAAACTATATATATATATATTCATCAGTCAGCTGCCGACCTTGGATCTTTTATAAATGTCAATGCCATCCCGCCCTATACGCACAAACTGGCGAAATTTCCCCACCAAAACGACTCGCCCAAGAGATCAATCAGTTCCATTCCAAAAATAGCTCTTTCAAATTTACCCGCTAGGCTACACGTTCTATCATCAAATTTCGTTTAGCAACAACCTTGACCTATTGCTTTCCCCATTACATCCCCAGTAATTTTAATGTTTAATGACTGAAACTGAAAAAATCAAGGTCTTACCCAGAAAAAGATGTTGAAGAGTACAACGAAGACTTTTGAGCACGTCAATCCACAGCAAGCCATCTTGATATTTTTCAATAACTTTCACAACAATTCAAACAACCTTCAGTCCGTCAGGTCCACTACGAATCACCGAGATTTCCTGAGAAAAACCATGAAAAATCATATTTAGATTAGATTCGCAGTAGGAATAAACATGTTTTAACATTCATAGATTCACTAGGCATGATGTCTATGTATTACAACAGCCCTGCGAAACAAACCAACCACATTTTCCCATAGACCAGGAGAATCGTGATGCAATAGCCCCTATTTCACGATAGCGAATACCTTACAACTATAGAGCAACCCATCACTGTTGTTGACTTTGACATTCCTCGGACGAATTTCAGCCATTCGTCCGATTTATTGATTTCGCACAAGTATATCGATTCTTCCCTCTTTCTCGGTACGGAGTACTACAATTTACAATACACCACTTATAGTAAAACATGGGCTTCCTCCTCCTCCATCCCTTGACCTTCAAGTACGAGCCGGAAGTAGATAGTTATCATCTGATCTGATTCCCCATCGCCATCGCATCGAGTACACGATTCCACCCACAAAAGTATCAACTTCGAAGTTCAGGTCCAAAGTTGGAGCGCGCAACAGTCCTTTTTTCCCGGAATTTGGCGAAAAAAGGACTGTCACAGGCTCCAACTTTGGACCTGAACTTCGAAGTGGGTTCTTTTGTGGGTGGAATCGTGTACTCTGATATAGTACACGATTCTAGTCGCAAAAAGTCCGACTTCGAAGTTCAGGCCCCAAGTTGGAGCCCTCAAAGGTCCTTTTTACACCGAATTTGGCGAAAAAAGGACTGTCACAGGCTCCAACTTTGGACCTGAAGTTCGAAGTATGTTTACCGGATGCTTTCATCGCGAATACCTCAAATGTACGTAATATAATGAGCAAACAATGCCGCTGCCACTGCTCATTCTCGGTCAAACTACAACAGCCTAAGCAGACTGGAGGGATTCCCATGAGCAACGTTGAGAACGAAATACAGACATGTTCCACAATTCCTGGTCATGTCCCCAGAGCTTTTGGGTAAATAACGTCCAAGCCTTCATCCGCTGACGCCGACGGACATACAGCCAATTCACGCTCATGCTTACCTTCCGCCCAAAACCGTGAAACAACGAATTACTTACGATAAACAGGCAAGCCTTGTGTCACACCACTGCTCCTCATTGAACAAGCTCCTGTCCAAATTCCCCGTTTCAGAAAATTAACCTTTCAACCTCACATCTGAGCTATAATGTTACTCGCGTATTTAAGAGCGACGCACCCCTAGCCTCAGTTCCGGGAACTATGCTCGAGTTCTTTATGCAATTAATTTTGCCCAGCTCGTATAACTCCATTTTTACTCATTTCTATTTCAGGCTCAACTGACTACTACTGACTGGAGACGTTGATGGTAAAACTGAAACTAACCCAAGCCGAGCAACTCTACCCCTTTTTGCCATTTCAACCCTCGCAACAAGCCTGTTTCCATGTAAACAGTCCGTCGTTGTCGTCGTCGTCTCCCCGTTCGCGAACACGTGCAACTTGGACATTTCTTGATGGGAATCAAACCTGGTGGTTCAATCAAATATGGAGGATCACAAGAGGGTGAAACCATCACCGGAGCTATTATTCTCAAGCCACCCTTTTGACAATTCGCATGAGTCACTTGAACGCCCACTCCCGTCCACCTGTTCACCGGTCCATTTAAAACAATATTTCAACTTCTCTCACCCTCAATTACTTGCCTCTTTTTGTGGCTACAAAAGTTTATAAATTTTGTCCAACTTGCGCACGCAACCCTCCCCTTTTTACAACCCCTCTCCTCGTCGTCCTCAGTCAACCTTCTTTCATCAACTCCATTCTTCTCTCCACCAATCTTGTGTGAATAACCAGAGGACACATGGACAACATATCGATATCCACAAATTACACGTGTATCGAATTTATGTTCTCGCTCTTTTTGCCCTTGTAATCGCCTCCCCCCCTCCGCTCTTGTATCCGTTATCCATCCACCGTCCATAATTTTTACAATCCCGCAGCTCCCTCCCCCAACTCTTCCTTTGTCTGCACCAGAGAAAAAACAATTCAGAACCATCACGACCATCCGAAGAAGCCATGCGTTTCTTGCCAATCGGGAGAGAGCAGTCCAAATGTCTTGTCCAACATCAACCCTCCTTGCTTCTGTCACATTAATTGGAATAATGACGCAAACATCTCGTTCGATTCTGTTCTTGAACCTAACCTAACATCCACGTATCCCATTTACAACCCTCAGAATGTACAAACCAACCACGCTTTCTCCTATAGTTTCCGTCTGCCTCCGTCCAAAGGCTGACCGACCCACCCTTGAGGACTCCAGCTTGTGAAATCCCAGTTTGCGTTCACACGCTACTTTCTCCACTCCCTCAGACGCCTCTCCACAGCCCAGCTTCCCATCTTCCTTTCACACCCATTTCCTCATTTTCCGTCTTCACTATTTCTTCCATCCAGTTTCACTTCCCAGGCTCGTCTCTGGCAACCAATTTCACCAGCCCCTCTCTCACTTTCTTCCACTTCCGCTCTCGACTTTCCTACACGCTTCTTCACGCAACAAGACTTTAGCTACAGATTCAATCCGTTACATGACCCGCGTTCAACTTCTCCCTCTTTCTCCTCCTCCTTCTCCAGCCAAATATTTTCAGTTCCTCTTTCCCCAACAAACCCATAAATTCAAGCCAACTTTCACCGAGGTTTCCTCCTCGGATCCTCTCAGTCAGCATCCCGCCCTTTCTCTCCTCCACTTCTTCTCCCACTTCCCACTCGAGCCACTTCCAGTCGACCAAAGGGAAAATGTCTCCCTCCTGAATCTCCTCTTTCTCTTCCTGCCATCCCTTGTCCCAGTCGCCATGGAAACCGCACTTTCTCTCTCTCACGCACTCATCATCCGCCTGCTTTTTATCGACCCAAGGCTAGCAGTTGAACAGCTCCGAAATACCTCGCCGGTTCCCTTCTCTACATATAAACACAACAAGTACACGCATCCAATTGTATCTTGAACCTCCAATTCGGATCTGGGAACAATCTTTCTCCAAAAATGTCCATCAAAATGTAAACCTCTTTTGAACATAATTTATCCTCATCCACTGAATCAAACCCATACAATCAAACGTCCCTCTTCCGCCCTACAAGAAGTGTCATTTTCGACAGCAATTTTGACACAGCAGGCCAGCAGTACATAAACAGAAAAATATAGACGAACATGGTAATGAACAACATAGTTCCATCTGACAGCAAGTTTATCCGACCACATCAAAAGAAAAGTAAGCAATTGCTCCTTCTTCGACTTGGCCATATCTCTCCCATGTTACCTTTACCTGTCATGTCATTATTCATTTAAGCGTGCATAAACATGTTGTGCGTCGATTCGAGGAGCCAAAGAGTTGTTACATATATCACGTAACCGATTCTGCGGGCTGCATAAAATGCACATATTTTACTACTTCCTTTCACATTCGTGGCTACTTGAATTATGGTTTCTCTTCTTGGAATGCCTTTCAACTTTAACAACAACTGCCAACCTTTGGATCGCTCAACAACTAGACAAAAGTCATGTTTGTTAGTAGTTTCCTCCCACAGACGCCTTCTTGACAGAAATCAAGCAACACTTGAAGCTGGTGGTGGTCTATCTGAACAAGATCATCAGCACCAAACTTCCCGCATACACATGCATGCCACTTCTGTCAAACTCGACTTGTTCAAAGTCATGTCATCATGACCATACGCAAGTCAAAACCTCATCCATTCCCATTACATCTCGTACAAAATCTCCAACTCGTTCATGTTTCATTAGATTCTTCCGACACGGAACACGCTACTTTGTGTGTCTCCTCCTATTTACAGCCCTTCCTTACAGATCCACTTAAGTTTCTCCACTAAAACAGTTGAGCCGTATGCGAGGATGAGCCTTGAGCATATTTAGCTTTAGAATTTGTTCAACAATTCTAGCTCTTCGTCTCCAACGTTTCTGTCCATTGTGAAACTTTAGCCATGTACTTCGGACTGGAGTTTGGTCTGATCTCACAAAGCTCAATCCAATCTTGGAGCCATTATTTGGATGAACATTCATGTTTTCGTAAGCATTCCATTCCAAGCATACGCCGAGTCAATTGGACAAAACTACATAGAACTTATCATTTCTTCTTCCTTATGGTTTCCGAAATAGCTTCTGCTGCTAAAAAGCCAACGTTTAGAGGTCTCTGGGGATTCGAATCCCGTCAACTACCACATACTTAGCATCCTCTACACACGCACCCACCCATCCGAACTATATCCGCCGCCGATACACGTAACAATATTAGCGCTCAGAAGTTAGGCTCCGGAACGAACCGACAAATTAGATACCTGCAAAGCTCATTTGCAACTGACAACTCGACTTGTGGTCTCTATCAAGCTTTCTATGAGTTTCATTAGCCTGCCTTCTTCTTCGGGGGATTTCATTTACCACCGGCGAGTTTTTGTCTTTATGGCCTTTGACCATTCAACCCTTTCACACACTTCTTCCCCGACCTCACAAAGCAGCCGTCTGAACTGGACTGGCTAGATATCAAAACATTGCCTCGGCTCCGGGTACCTGCGGTCTTCTTAATGGCCGCGTAATGCCAAGGAATTGCACCAGCGGCTCCAGTAAGAAGCACTAAATGATGGACACCTTGAGTAGTGGCCGTCAACGGCTCATTACCTTCGGGCCATTTCTTTGCCTCTCGTTCCTCAGTCACAGTTTCAACCCGCATGCATAATACATACTGCATCAACATCATTTCATCTCGCAACGGCTTTTCATCCTGCAGAATTCAGCAACATCCTTGCCAAGAATCCATAGTTCAAAAGACGCTTTCAGCAGCGAAGCGACGCTTCTCTCTCAGTCCCAAGACCAACACCAAGGTACAGAGGCCAAAATTTGTGCAATTTACGAGAGGAGGTGAAAGCTATTGTTACCTTCAATTTATGATCCGAATTCAACTCCACGTCCCAGAGTCCAAACAAAGCAGATGAAAACGACTCCGTGAAAGGTGTACCACAATCTTGAGTCCATTTTGTTGAGGAGCAGATTTTTAGGAATCGGTCCGTTTCTTCACTCACACTTGTTGTTGTTACTTTTGTCCTTTGCGTCTTCTCTCAAATCCACTTGGATCCACTCCAACTGAAACCTCTTATAACTTCCTTCAACACTTGACAAATCTCGAGTAAATTGATTCCGATCACGATCCCACTTTCTCCGGATGACAGGCTCAACTTCGGTGCAGACTAACGCACCCAGCGTCTTCCTTCCAACTCGGCTACTTTTCCTCTAACGCTCTCGCCAGCCTCGCTCCGAGTCAAAACTCGACAAACAAACCCCTCATTCTGCCAGCCAGCCAAATTCTCCCCGTCCTTCTCGCCTCGCCATTCTACTATCGTTTCTTTGCCTTCTTCTTCTCGTAGTCAAAGCCACTAACGCAACGAAACCGCTGCTGGACTTTCTTCTCCAGCACGAAACCAACGACACCTCTACCACGCAATGGCTATCATTAAGTTATCTTTGCCACCCTCCTTCCTCCGCCAAACTGCAACTGGCCCAGGCGTTAGCGTGCCTTTCGGGCCACGTTTCCTTTATCAACTGTCATACTAACCCTCCTCGATGGATACATTTCGTGTACACCGAAACAAAAATAGTACCAGTCATTCACGAACGCTACTTTCTTCCATTTTACAGAAGCTTTGTCATGGGGTCCTTCTTATAACTCTAAACTCCACAAGCAGGATCTTACCAATGATGTAATCTTGTTATACATACAAGTTATTCTAACATACTGACCGAAACTTAGCGTCATTTCGCTCATGTTAGCTTTCTCTACAAAGCCAACAAGATTACACAATATTCAATAACATGACTTTGCCAAGCAGTAGAATATCTCAAGCACAATTATGTATAGCTTTTTGAACATTTATTAAACTTTCACTGAACCCCAACAATTATACATTTAAAGATTTTGTATTGGTCGGTGACTGCACCAAATATAGAAATGACTATATATTTATGTAACATAATGAGGAAACTAAAATTTTAGTGTATTTCAGAAAATAAACAAAGTAACTATTCCCATACTCTTCAACCTTTAGGATAAAACTTATTCAGTATAGTCTTAAAAAAATTCCAAGCAGTCAAAGTTGTCGAAGAGGCATATACGAGCGACCACTTTTAGGTACAAGGATTTGAAACATCCAAATATACGGTACTTTTTCGGACTAGCTGAGCAAGTCAAAGTCTACATATTTCTGCACCTTTTTGACACCAATGCGAACTCTTGCACCTGTAACGAAAACAAGTGACGATTCTGCCGACTCAAGATATACCTGAACGAGTTTGTCTAGTACAATAACTTTACTTGCACTTGAATAAAAGACTCAAGTACTTCAATCCATCACAGGTCATATCAACTAATCACCTAAAAATTTCGATCTGAACCCCGCTATTCCTACACACTTGGATATACCTTTATATATACGGAATCTGAACAATTTTAAACTACCGAACAATGATTTGAAAACTGATCCCAGGTACGCATCAATTTACATGACCCTTAAGGTAGTTGTGCTGCTAGCAGCAAAAGTCGAATGTGCACACAAATTTTCTTGCTTAAGATATCCATCTAAACTTTGAAAATCTAATTTGATGTATGAAGAACCAATACAAATTACCAACTAACTCTCAACGCTACGAACACTAACAACAATTATGATCTTCATGTAGCTCCAATGGAATGGTACCGACGAGAACTCGAATAACAAAAGAAAAAGCCACTTAACCGAATCTGCTCTTCGAGTTATCATGGTGAAGCAACTGAAGATGGAGATCTTGAACGAGATTTCCCATTTTGTTTCCTATCGCGTCTGGAATGTCCATTTCGCTCCTCCGAGTGATTCCTGTGGGTACCATGAAATGACGAGTTTTTAATCTCATTCCCCATTACATAATGTATCTAAATATTCTCAACAAGTAAACTCACCTCAATTCACCGTTGTTCCTACTAGAACGCTGCCTTTTAGTATTTTCTTTGGACAAAGACCTAGAGCGAGCTCTTTCTGGCGTATTTGATCGGCTAGTTCGTCTAGGCTCAACTGAACGAGGAGACCGAGACCTCTTCTTGACGTCTTCATCCCTGTTCCGTCTATCGGATCTACCCCGAGCTTCGACTGAACCTGACCTGGATCTGGGTCTACGAGCCGGAGATCTGCTTCTAGATCTCCTGCTTGAGCGCTTCCGCTTTGGCGAAGGAGAAGCAGGCCTTCCGTACCTAGAACATGTAGACATTACTTCAAAACAAAAACAACTCACCGGAATTTATCGTTTCAACTGTCATCTTACCTGGCCATCTGAACTCTCATTTCACGTCCATCAAGTTTGCGGCCGTCCAAAGAGTCCATAGCATCCTCAGCATCACGCTTCTCCAAGAACCTACAGCACCAACACCAACAGCTACATGAGTCTGCAATTTCGATCCCACAACTGTCTCCACCTTAACATCAATCAACGCCAGTTGATTACACCAAACAACTACATAATATTCAACAGAATGTATCAAAATACAAAATAATTTTCAATCTCACCTTACGAAAGCGAATCCTCGCGATTCTCGCGTCCAGCGGTCCCTGGGAATGTAAACATCCCCGACCTCACCATACTTTTCAAAAGTTCGTCGCAAGTCATCGGGAGTTGTCCTGTACGTCAGATTGTCGACTTTCAAAGAGACCATTCCTTCGATCCTTGGTGGAGGTCTGCCGTAATTGAAGCTCATCTTGATCCAAATACGATTCAACCTGTTACAATATAGTTGATTTAAACTGACTGAGTGAATTAAATACCCACGAACACTAATATTTACTATTATCCGAATCATCGGGCAATGTGACGATTTATCACAATCAATATCCTATTTTAACCAAAATTGACTGAACATTTGCTTACCTTGACTCAGATGAAAGATTTGCGTCAGAAAGCGGAAGTTGGTTGAAATCGAGGGTTAATTCGTTTAGGTCGAATAGTGAAGCGTACTAAAAGCAAGTTGGAAACTCGTCTTGCTTGATCGGTTAGTTGGATTGTTTAAAACTGGTTGTCAACACTTCAACGCGCATCAAAGAGCGACGTGCATTGTTGAAGATCAGCTTTTTGATTGATATTTTTGTATTGTTATATTCACCTCGTACTTACTGCTCAAGTTAAACCATTTGAACAAGAGCACCACTGCTGTTTCTTCTAATGTTTTGGTTTTCTAGGATCCATCTGCCGTCGACGTTTCTTTGTCAATCCTTGTCACACGCGTATTTTTCGAATGCTGCCACATACAACAACAGCCTCAGGCGCCTTTGACGTCTCTTGGTCGCACGGCTTTTGCTGATGCTGTGGAAACGCAAAACGCAACGCAGCAAAGCAAACGCATTCACACATACTGTATATAAGTATGTACATGACCAAATCACAGCGATGCGACCCAGGAGCAGTTGCAGTTCATGGAAATTTGGGATCAAATGAGATTTGGATGTGCTTGTATATATTTTCTCCAGTAATCCGGGCTAACAGGTATTTAAAAGGTACCTATCAACATCAACCTCAACTATTACCAACGACTGAAGACGCTTCCTTAACTGCTGCTTCGGAGCAGGCTAGCGAATGCTTGTTGGCTTTCATACAAATACATTGAGAGTACCATCGAGTATCAGAGTCGTTTTACTTCCATAGATTTAACTTTAAACGTAAAAAAGGACCAACAATTACAGAAGTCATAGAAAGTAACAATAAGCTTGCAAACAATTGCTGCAGTAATCACCGAAAGAATTCCTTAATTAATTCACCCACACACAAACCTGCCGTAAAACCTTCGCATTCATTTCTATCGATATGTACAAAAGTTACAAGAAACTAATGATACTATAAACTCAGACGTCCCTACAGGCTTCAGCCACTTGATGCTTCAGAACCTAACAATACTTAACCGGTTTGCATATTACATTGGCGTGGTAGAATGTAGTAGTGTCAAGATCACATAACTGTACGAATATTACATTATAAATAAGACCCAAATGACACTTGAAATAAGTTCAACTCGGAAAATGGCAATATGATATGTATGACTATTACAGAAGTTATAGTTCCGTTGTTTTGTTGCTGCGATTGTGGTGCTGAATCATGTTGCTGTGCAGGTATTCCCGTCTCTCTTTGAAGTGGACATTTTCGTTAGTGTTTGAACTTATGCTAACAACTCCATCTTCGTCGTCGGACCTGCAAACATGCCATAAAAGCAATTAGCTAACCATTTAGGGCAACACATGGTCATTAAACTATCTATAACCCACCTTTCGTACAGTGGATTTGTCCTTGAAGGATCTACACGTTCAACAGACACTAGTTGATGTTGAAACGTTTTCAGAATAGGAGTTTTGGAAGATGAGTGAATGTCCGGAAAGTTGAAGTCACTTGAAGGTCTAGTGGTCACGTCGGTATTGCAGCTCGAAGTACTACGACCTGTGCAAGAAACATCAGACTTCAGCTTCCTATAGTCTCATTTCGATCGTCTCATATATTCTTAATACTTCAACTCACCTAGATAGTTGGCTGCAGTCTCAATACTGAAAATGTGGTTGCGGCTCGAATTCAGATCTACTTGAAGGTCAGAATCATCAAATTCCACCTCTTCACCATTTACACGCATTTGAAGGACTTGAGTTTCGTACTCTTTAAGACTGGGGCTGTGCTCCATGTATACAGGCTCATATCGAGGAGAAATTACAATCCGCTGGACTTGGTTTTTGTACGCTGTGTATCGTTGCCACTTGTAGCAAATGAAACAGATACCTCCAACCCCAACAATGAATATCAAGCCTGCTAGCGCGACCAAGGCAGCTGGGAAGGCAGCCCATTGGTAGTCATTTTCAAGAGGGCCTACCGGAGCTGGTGGCAATGGAGCCCTTGTCAAAGGCTTTCTCACTTCTGTAGCTTGGACTCCCAAAGAGTTGGAGACGTAGTACGAGATTTCTTTCGACCCAGATCTGCTCAAGATAGTCCTGCAAAATTTTGAACGCAACGTCAGACTACAGAATCTTTCATCGGGCATAAATTTAACCACAATGATACTCACTCAGCCACTTTGGGATGTTCTCGGTCCAAGATGTAGTCACTTATAGGATCAATGGCATAGAACCAAACATCAGTAGCGGCAGGATCTGATTCCAACGTATTATTCTCGGAGATGTAACGGTGAGCTGTAATCTTCTCGATTCCGATAATCAGATTGGAAGCAGACTGCAAAATATCCAGCACATCGTTTTCCTTGGATTTCACTCTGTCAGGAGTAGTTCCCTTGATGACCAGCACCATCCGATGAGGTTCATTAATGACGTTCAACTGCAAAAATATGGATTTATCATTAAAAGCAGCCACTTCGGTTCGGGCACACATGAATCTTGGATTAAACTTACAATCAGAGGGACTTGTGCTCCTTGAGAATGACCGCTAGGATTGTCTTTAGCGATCACGTTGAGTCTGAATGGCAAAAGAGACGGTGAAATATCGTCAATAGTTCTGGTATTTGAAACGATTCCGGATCTAGCGTCTACAGTAAAGTAGGACCTCGCTAATGGATTTTCCGACTCCAATTCGTAAGCAATGTCCTTCAATGATCCGCTGTCTCGGTCTTCAGCCTGCGAAAATGAATAAGATTTTGTTACTAATTTGTTTTCATTGAGAGCATTCACATTTCCAAAATCTTACCTTCATCTGAATTATGGAGGTTGAAATTTGGGCATCTTCAGAAACAGCAGCGAAGAATTTTTTCCCTTTAGCGACCTTTTGGTAATCAGGGAAGACAAATTCCGGCTAACGTCAAAAACATCCCAAATGATCAGAATAAATGCCTCACAAATGCCGGTATACTTTATAATCATGAAGATTTAAAAATATTACCTTATTGTCATTTTCGTCGACGACTCTTATGTTCACCTGAAAGTCAATCCAAAATTAAACTTAAACGAATTGAACACACAAAATTCAATTTCAACATCCAATCACAGTGTGATACTGGCACATTTGCTTCTAAAAGTAATTGCAGCTCGACTACAAGTTTGACTGTACGCAGGGAAACGGCTGAAGATACAACCAACAACGAGCGTGTTTCATTCAGCCCAACGGCTGACGGCCGACACACATGTGTGATAGAAACCAGTCTAATGCATTTGAACAGGTTTACAACGTGCCGCTGCTTCATCTCTTAGGGTTGCATTTGTGCCCAATGCTTTCGCATAGGTTTGCATTCGTGCCAATGCTTTTCAATTGGTTTGCAACGTGCCGCCACTGCATCTCTACAGTTGCAATTGTGCCCTACGCTTTTGAATAGGTTTGCAACGTGCCGCCACTGCATCTCTGCAGTTGCAATTGTGCCCTATGCTCTTGAATAGGTTTGCATTCATGCCAATGCTCGCTAACGTGTTTGCAACGTGCCGCTGCTGGCTTTCCATTTCCTCTGCAAGCCAGCAAGCGAATGAAATACTGCAGGAGATGTGACCAAGTTTCTATTATGTATTACTATGTACATGCATGTAATTTAGCCTGGATTGCTGGTTGTGAATGCAAGTGTGCCTTGAACGAGCCTGTTGGTAAACAATGCAACATACCTGACCAAATTCTATATAAGATGATTCAGATTATCTGAACACATTCAATTCACAAGTGCATTATGGCTGCATGAGAAACAAACTACGTTGAGCTACAAGGAAGCTTAAACGAAGAGTGACAATGATAACAAACTTACAATGGTCTTTGATCGTTTCTTGCTGATTATTCCAGGTAGCGTGTGAAGCTCAATTTGCACTTGATAGTTTGTGGTCTTCTCGTAATCCAGCTGGGCTCTGGTTAAAGTCAGGATACAATTCCGGTCCTCAGTTTCTTTGACGTCAAAAAGACCTAAGCGAAAGCAAGTGTGAATCAAGTTAAAAGTACCATTATACAAAATTCTGTGCTTCCAAACTACTTACCGTCACTGTTTCCTTGCACTATGTCACACTTGATAGGAATAATTTCATTGGGTTGGTTAACAATGGTCAATTTCTTCAAAACTCTTCCAGCCGCAGCGCTTTCGGACACTTCAACGTAATAATCAGTTTCAGCAAATCCAACTCCGACATCAGGAGGTACAGTAGCGACATGGTCAACGTAAACCCTCAAGGACGCGACAGAGAATAACTGGGGCTCGCCCAAATCGTAAGCTCTGACTTCGATCTAAACAGAAAAGTGACAATAAATCATTGAAATCAATGACATAACAATATCATCTGCTGCAAACATGCCTGGTATTCTGTATCCATTTCCTTCCGTAGATCATCCTTAATGGTTATGACGCCAGTGTCATGGTCGACATCAAAGTATCTGGACGCCTTTCCTCTTCCCACCAGATCATATTTCACCTGTTTTCAGTTTCATCATTATTAGCTCAAAATTGACTCATTATACGCAGAGCCATTAGAAAATGCTAAAATTCACCTTATTTCCTGGGGCTGTACCATCAGAGTCAGTGGCTTCTAGCTTAGTGATGATCATACCAACTTCAGCAGTATCTTCCAGTCTGATCGGCCGTGGGACAACGTTAAAGATTGGTGGGATATCGTTGACATCTGAAAAATCGATCGTCATTATTAGTTTCTTTGAACGCTTGGATTGCTGAATTACAAGAATTGCAATTTTCAAGAGAAGATACCTTCTACATGGATGATAACCGTAGTGGTGGCACCGACATTGCCGCTATCGTTTTCTTCGGTTCCAACAATTAGTATGTGTTTGTTTTCTCTCTCGTAGTCCAAGCCTTGTGTAGTGTAGATATCTCCAGTCATTGCATCAATGGTGAATTTGTCGAACGGACCTTGCTTGATGTAGTACGTAATCTTCTTAACTGTGTCCGGATCGATAGCTTCTACCCTAGTCACTCTCGTGCTCGGCAAGTTCTCAGGAATGGAAACCTCGTAAACAAACCGGTTGAATAAAGGCTGTTCGTCATCCTTGTCTTCAACATGAACTGTTACTGTAGCAGTGGCAATTCGCGCATCTTGAGCCATGTCTCTTGCGGTCACAACAACATGATGAACCCTTTGTTTTTCGTAGTCCAGTCCAACTTTAGTACTGATGTCACCAGTGACAGGGTCTACTGCTATTGGAGACTCATACGGAGCTTCATAACGGATTTCTCCATTTTCAAGTTCATCGGCATCTTTTGCTTCAATACGTCCAATTACTTCACCAGCAACTCCCTCTTTGATGGAGAACTCGTATGGCATATTGATCCATTCCGGGTTCCTGCGGTTCATTGCCAAATATGAGTCGATCCTGAACAGTTTTTTTCACAATAAAGCTAATTTGGCCATAGCAATGTCTCACCTGTCATTTATATCTATCACCCGTATATTCACAGTTGTAAGAGAATATAGTCCACCTTCGTCTTCGGCTTTTATAGTTAGTGAATATCTAGCAAGATCTTCACGATCCAATTGACCATTTACACTCAGAATCCCGTTGTTTTTACCGATCGTAAAGTGTCGTTGCTCGTTTCCTCCAACTATTTTGTACAAGACGGTTTTTCCTTCCGGATCTTTCGCCTGCCGAAAAAACCAGATTAATACGAATGCAGAACTTCATACGTGTCCTACTTATTCCGATCATACCTACCTCAAGGGTTATAACTTCAGAACCTACAGAAGCTCCTTCACTCACAGCAACATCATACACCATTTGTGGAAAAAGTGGCGATTTGATATTTGGTCCGTTGATAACATTAACTTCAAGAATCTCCTGAGATGTTCGCCCTCCTCCGTCAGTTGCTTGGACCGTAAGACTGTATTGCTCGCCTGAGTTGAGCTTGGAAACCGCTTGAACGACACCGGTCTGGGGATCTATGGTGAATTTGTTCTTTCCATTATTCGATATATGATGCAAACTGTATGTTATTTGCGCGTTGATTCCATCGTCATTGTCCTCGGCTTGAATCTACAAATACAAAACACATTAGAAATTGTTGAAAACAAGAACACCTAGAGCTGCAGTGGATTGTATTACCTGAATAATTTGTCGTTTTCCATCACCACCAGGAATTGTTACTGGTGCTAGTCTCGGCAAAATTGGTGGGTTATCGTTTCTGAAGAAAACGGTGAGCATGAACTTGCGAACGCAACATGAGTGTAGGAAAAATTAAACATTGCCAGCACTTACTTGTCGACCAACTTCACGGTCATTACCAATGGAGAACTGGATGCTTGTCCTTGATCTACTTCTCTTGCGATCATCTGTAAGACATCCGTTGAAAATTTAAGGACGCACTTTAAAGACAATATTGTGAGATATACTCTAAAATATACCTGGAATTGAAGTTCTGAAGGGTGAGGTGAGTCTCTGTCAAGGCGGTCGTCGTTCACTACGAGGACGCCTTCATTCACTTTGAAAGCTGTAGTGGTCAGCTCAAACTGATACGTAGGTTTCGGGTCATTCGGCGTCTGTATATTAACAAAAGTTCATTAGAATGAACGTGCCTAGTATCAATCTACAAATACGAACAATTTCGCTTCTTCAACTTACCAGGTCTGGATCAGAAACCATAAAATGAATCGGCTGATGGTCTTTTACTGATAAAACTACAGTACCCACTGGAGAATTTTCCTCAACGTAGCCAACGATAGCTGAAGCCTCTACAACAGGCGGATGCGCATCAACAGCATGTACAGATATGATGATTCTGGCATTGGCTGACCTCTTTGCAGGAGTCACTTCAACGGCCTGAAAATACAAATCATATCATTAACTTAAGCCCTAGCTGACCAACAAATAAAACAGTTTACTGAAAGATAATCATACTTTAATGATGATATTGAACCGTGTTTCCTGATCGTTCTCGATAGGCCGAATTTGACGAACTACTCCAGTTTGAGAGTCAATATGGAAGTAGTCCACATAAGACGGAGGAGATCCGGTCACGAAGCTGTAATGAATAGGAGATCGAAGAGTATCTCTATCCACCGCCAGAATTCTTTCTGGTCGCACATCCAAAACTCCGGAAAGAACACCTCGTGTGACCTAAAACCAGCCATTCCAAACTACATTCAACGCCTCTATAAAATTTCGAACAACCCAAATCTATATTACTTACAGCTGCCTCATATATCGGATCAATGCACATGCCATCTTGCTTTTTGCACGGTAGCTGGAAGTTTGGTGGCTGATCGTCAGCATCAACGACATTCTACAACATTAAAAATCTGTGTTAGAGCGAGCACACTCACTTTTTCCATTAGTTTCATCTACAAGTTATAATTACCACTGTCAACGTAGTTGTGGATGTCTTCCTCAATCTTGGGTCGTAAGCTCGATCCTGTGCACAAAATTGTTTTACTAAAGGTACTCCATTATCAAAACCCAACACCTTAACCTTTCTTACCGAAGCTACGATAGTCACGTAATACCGCTGAGTTCTCTCAAAATCCAGAGTTCTATTGAGGGTGATAGCACCCTGGTGCGGGAAGTTGATAGAAAATACTCCGAACCCATTCTGTGATGACTTTTCTGTTTCCGCGTCAATAATGGCATACTCGACTAAACCGTTAACTCCAGAATCGACATCAATTGCCTTTATGCTTCTGAATACCGTTGTTCCCACTGGGGCTGACTGTGAAATGAACAGAATGTTAGCAATCATTTCGTCATAAGCGGTTTAGGTGATACTTTCGTTTTCTTTTTGTTTACCTCAGAGACACTGACTTCATATGACGGACTAGAAAACTTGGGCGCGTTGTCATTAATATCTACAAGAAACCGTCACATAAATTTCAATAATACAAACACTAGCACATGACTTCGAAATGGTATTTACCTGAAATTCTGACAATGACAGGGATCGACCTCTTTTCTCCAGTATCTCGCACAGTGCAGACGAGCTGCAATGAACAGAATCATGCTTTCAATTTGTTGACTATATTAAGATACACTATGCAACTAATTCATAACTGAATTCAGAAATATACCTGGAAAACTAGGCTTGAAATGTCTTCTTCATCACGGTCCAAAGGCTCATTTAGCACCAGCCTTTTGCCAACAATTCCGAAATATTTCTTGTCTCCCGAGAACGCCAAAGCCAATTCAATTTGCTCATATGGATCTCCAGAAATTGGAAGTTCCCGCGGTGTGGTTTCTTGTCGCATCTCTGTAAACGAAAGCATTATCAAGGCCTCCGTCAATCTCTCTACACGTTCTGTGTCCCTTTTTATCACGAATCTTCATGAAACTTACCATTTCCGACACTCTCCGGAATATCAACAATAATACTTGAAAGGCCATTCTCAACACGGCAGAGACCTGAAAAGCAAACAAGGTTCACCGTTAGAAATCTTTAAAATTCCCAACATAATTAAAGACTCCGAATTTACAAAATTTGTCTCTCGTATTTATGATAGTCCTAATCATTAGTCACCAGTTGGCGAACATTACCGAAACGGTCATTAGCTCATAAATTCAAGCCTAATCAAAGTTCAAAACATCAATACCATTACTGGCAGTTTTGCCAAATTTCAACAGTGTCACTCCAAATAGCTGACATGGAATTGTCATTAAAGCCGCAACATCATTGGCAAAGTGACTACATTTGAGCAAAGGATGAAGCTTCAATCCATTTACTCATTTTCTCCTCCTCCTCTGGTCTCCTGCAGGAAAAACAAACCGGAAGTTGTCTTCCTGCCTATTCAAACAGCCTCAATTGTTTCACTTTGATTCGAAATAGATACAGTTGATCCAATGCTCCTGCGGTAGATTTATATCTTTTTCGTCTGTAACCCGACTGAGAATCATGCGGCAAAAACCAACAGTTTCATGACTTGTCTACCCAGAGCAATAACCAGCAGCTTTACGAATTTACAGCATCTACTTACAGCATTTACAAAAATCCCGCACGAGACCAACATCATCAAACATGTTTCAGAAATGTCGAACGTTTTCTCTTTGGTCAAATCACAAGTCAAAATTCAGAGGAAACCGTGAGAACCGTTGCAACCTCGTGTGGTCATCCCTAACCAAATCGGTTCACCACCTTCCATCCCAGTATCCATCAGTCGATATAATTTGCACAATTTTTGCGAAATGGACACTCGATACAGATACAGCTGCAAAGAGCACAATATGCTCAGCTCAGTCTACTACACAAGGCTTTTGAGGCTTCAAAAATGCCGGTCATTACCTATCCCAAAGTTCCATTGTCTCAGTCAGCCAGAGCAATTATCCCAAGAACAAAGTATCAAATTCACAGTCAGTTTCAACATACTTTAACCACATGCTTGAAATCCGAGTATATAAATTCCACATCTCCACAACCTTCAACCTCAACGTTACTCATGTCCAAAAAGTAAATAACCTCGACATGCGAAAACGGTATAATCCAGTTGTAGTATTTTCATGGTCATTCCATTATTTCCTTTCTTTTGTCCCCTGGACTCGCATCGTCTGTCCACTATTGTGGCCGCGCGTCTATTATTCTCATTAACTGCAGCCTCTACCCAGACTTTGATTTCAGTTTCAAAAACAACCATAGCCACCGCCTGAATCTGAATTAATATCAAAAACTTTCCGCCACCTCAGCTCATCTTCGTCATTCTATACATAGTCCATGACAGTAGTTTCCGGATTTTTATCATATCCTTGCTGATTCATCAAACGCGGTAGCAGCAGTAGCGCTATTTCTGGTCTAGATCATTTCAGATTGTTATAATCCTCTCTTCACTGTCTGTTGAGGCTCAAGTAATGTCGTTTTCAATTCCGTCCAACCCCAGCTACAATTTAGCTATTTCTCGAGCTTGGAAGCAGCTAAAGAGTAAAAAAGAAACTACTCTGCTTCAATCACTTTGTCGCTGTCAACGTCAACTCTTTCGCTATTTTGACACCGGCGGGATGACACTTGAAACAGCAGGAGTCACTTGAAATATCGCCAAATCATCACCGGCCGCGGCAACCTCTCACCGGAAACACTAATGTCCCGTAATTAGTTCTAATTAGTCCATCAAACGGGACCCATGCTGTCTCTCTTCCAAGTGCATTTGAGCACGTCCAGGAGTAAATTCAAGCATTTCGACGAAACCTTCTTCCCCCCCCGTCCCCACTAACGGTTTCCCATCGAACCACAAAGGCATTAACAATCAACAAATTTTTATACAACATGAAAATGAAGACTAAACGTTATAGCCTTGTTCCTTCCAACAATGTTGGGGCGTCATATGAAAATACTCTATTCTAAAGAGTCCAAGAACATCCGGTGGCTCTATTGTCCCCGTTGATAAATTTCCGGACAAATTTGTCCTAATTTCATCAAAATTGCCCATCCACAGTTATGGCTCTAGAACATGACAAAGTCCAGTTTACAGTATCCTCATCGTTTCTTGTTATTTCCACTGCTCAAAGCAGGTCAGCCATCAATAGACATTTTTTATTAAATGTTCTTGTCGAGGCCTCCATTTCCGGAGTTTTTGGTCCATGATTTGTCTCTCTTTTTAGTAACAAGTGTTATTTTTAATGCAAGGCAACTTTAGCCAAAGCGAAAGTATTCTCTCACGTGTCTGTATATTTTCTCAAGTTGCCGTGCAAAATTCAACTTTGAAGGTGTTAGCATGCCCCACGTCTTTGACATTGCCGAAACGACTTGGCATAATGACCATGTCTTCTCATCATCGAGATTCCCGCCGCCAGCATACTTTTTACCAGTGTCTTAAAACCCCATTGACCTACATTCACATATACACACACACACACGTTACATGTATCTCATGCACTTGAAATCTGCGAAACCCTTGCTGCACCGATTCAAGACGCTTTACACCAAACAACCTCGTAACTTTAATTATTTCTCAACAGTCTTCTACAGTTGCATTGGACTTTTCTCAATAATAACAAGCTGTAAACAATGTGGAGGCGATTCTTTGGGGGGCCTTCCAAATGAGTCTCTAGGGAATCTTCTCGCCAGCGTCTCCCAGCCACTCAGTCTCGTATACAATGGTCAGTTTCATTACGCTCATGCTCCTCATTACCGACTCTTAAATTAGCTTTCTCGAAGGAAACATGAAAACTGCAATGCATAGTCAAGTACGACTTGAACACATTTCCCTTTCAGAATCATCTGCCTTCAGAACACTTTATTTTAACCCATTCTTCTTCCCTCCCTTTCTTTCCACTCTCTTGCCAATCATCAACCGCTCAAAAGCAGCTATGCCAATCACCACTTTGACGTCCGTCATAACCACCAAGTTTTTGAGTTTTGTTCATCATTCTTGTCTTATTGTCGAAACTCACGAGAACACGATGTCTTTTAATTTCGCAGTCCAAGTCTCAACAACTGATGCTAAAATCTAGATCGAATCGAAACGTAAACGTAACACATGAATCTTGACCTCAAACAATGATCGTGAGCATCCCATCACAACATCAATAATATATACATTTCAGCCTTCACAATGGTATTTTGATCGCCGTTATGAAAGACACAAATGCCCTGATTTCGATTCTTCACATCCATTTTCGCCCAAATTCAATTTAAAAAATTATCCAAGTCAAAGTTTCAAATCAAATGACGTCCAACAGCGACAGCTACTGATCTCTATGTGGTTTCAGAAGACGGATACCATCCATTACTTTCGCCATGACTCCTCCACCGTTAATCTTTGCAGACTTGCTAATTTGATACTGAAAAGGATCCTGCATATTTCTGCATCCCAGGTCCAACAAACATTGAAAGCTTTTTCAAACAACTTTCAACTTGCAGTTGATCATGGCTTATATATATACAAGTATGATTTTTCCAAACTTCCGTCTTTCCTTCTGTACGAACATATGATTATGATTGCATACACAACTCAGTTAGTTTTGTCGTGAGCGTTGGCGAAAGTAGCACACAGTACTTGACATGAGCACATTTTATGAGTGATCATCCTCGCAATCGTAACAAGCCTTCTTCGTTCCGCATGCACATTTACCTTCAAAGGTCTACAAGTATAACTTTTGCTTGACAGAAAACATGCACATGATTGTAATTGAACTGCATGAATTACATTTCATTAGATTTAAAAATAATTTTAGATTTCTGCAATACAGAAAAGTACCCTTAATTTGCTTCCTCAAAATTTGCACAGCTTTTCTGCAGCTCCTGGTCATCAAAAACTTGGTGGTGATGGCTCTCCATGAATAATTGTTGAGCTTTTCAAGAATCCCTCACATCAACTTTACCCAAACCGTATGCCCTTGTGACCTCAGCCTGATGCAAAAATTCAGGATCGATACTTCGATACTCAACCGTTTGTGAAAATAAATCATTGTACATCGTATATGGTAGGCAGCGTGTAATTTCCCCTTGTTGACTAGTAATTTCAATTGCGAATCTTGTACAAATAATAGCAATTTCTCGTGTGCAAGTTGAAAATTACTATGAGGGCTATTTCACCGATTTCCGACTGCTCAACACGTGTTTTTCCAGATGATTGATTACTTGGAATTCCTGAAGCAAGCATAATTGCAGACTGTTTGCTTAGACTACACCAGCGGAAGCCAAGCATCACTTTCACTACTTGACCACTGGTGAAAATGTCAAACTCCTTTTTTGCAATTCAAAAAAGCTTAAAAGGCTTATGAATATTGATTGACAGTCACTCGAGTTAGTCAACTGGCAGTTGACATGACTTTGAAAAAGTTTTAATGCAAAATGTGAGACTGAGACTTACTTGTGGACACGGTGGTGGTCGGGTATCCTGTGGTCGTTTCGGCGGCGTGTACCCTGCCAATTCCAATTAACACAACAAAAAGGGACGTGAGGCTCACATTCGCCACTTGACGGCGGTTCACAATAGCCGGCCCTTGGGCAGGGCGGCCTCTTCTTCTTGTTTTCATGCCTTCATCCGCTTTTACGTCCTCCAACCTGCGACCAACAAAAGAAGCAACAGGTGTCAGTCAACTAGTTGCATAATTTCATGACACTCAATTTATTTACTCTACTGCCCTTTGATTAGCCTCAACTACTTTTCCCATCCATGTACAATTGTTTCATATAAATATAATTCGCAAATGGAAATTCTTCTTGGCGGGGGAGAAAAGTGCAATTTTTTCCTCCCCGAGAGATGACCGTCATAGATAACATCCTCCCCACAAGAACGACATGACTTGCACTTCAGATGCCAATTCGACGCTATCTCTTGGGAAACTTGGTAGCAAATTGTCTCATATTTTTTATCCACACACACCAAATCCTTTCCTTCCTCTTTTGCTTTCTCTGTTTTTCAACATTATCAAAGGATAAAAAGTTTCAACTTGTGGCAATCAAATAAACACTTTGAGAAAGCGTGCCGGTGCATTTCTTCTCTTTTAATCATTCCAAACAGCAAGACGTGCCAAACACGTCTTTTCTCAATTAGTTCCAAATCGATATCAATACCAAATGTCAACAGCAGACCAACGAACCGATGCTGAGTTCGAGGGTATTATTCTCATCAAACTTCAAACTCCTCGACGTTCCTTATCGACGCTTATATGCCTGCCTGAACTTCAAACTTGGTTTCTTCCTGACTCGGAGGGATTCTATAAAATGGCAATTAACTTCAACTTCCTGGCGTGCGAGCCCCGAAGAAGTGGATGCATTCCTATATCCTTCTTTCAGCCGTCTACTTCAATCCCATTTTGACATATCTGCGATTCTGCGATCAACTTTTCAAGACATCAGTCAGCCTTCAACCGCTTATCCTGACAATCCTTTGCAACTTGAAATGTTCAGCTAATTACGTTCACTTTGTTTTCGCCATATCCATCTCCAACACCATCTCTGCTGTCCATGCCTTGGTCGTAACATCATTTTCACTATATTTGGACTCGCCAAACAACTACTGTTAGTTGCTGGGTCCGCGTCTTCGACAATCGGTAGCGTCTCTTCTTGGTCCTTTACTCGATCCAAACCGTTATTAATTTACGCTCTGTCCTAATCGTTTGTTGTCTCCTCATTTTTCAACCTTTGTTTGTCTACCCACTCGAAGCTGCGAGAGCTTCGAAATTATTCAGCATTTTTAATATATACCTACAAGAGTTCTGTCCGTCCTCTCCCCATGGCTATTTCTGCATGTCCTTTGGAACTCGCACTTTTACAAAGGTAAAGCGTGGACCAAACTCTATATTATCGACGGACCAATTTCGCTAAGCGGATTTTTTTCTACTTGTGAGGCGAATCAATTACTTGTCGGCGCTCCGTTTAAGTCCTGATGACTTGAACCTCGTTGAACTGTCGAGTGTGGAGCGAAGTGAGGTGTAATATCCATAACATTGATCCACCTTTCCCATCATAATACAATTATTTTCTACACCATCAAAAAAACTGAATCTTCTTTAAAGCCTTCGCCACTTTAGTCGCCCACTCGATAAGACAGAGCAGCAAATTGTGTACGTCGAACATGGGAAAGACGTTCAGACTCCACACCTTTCTCCTCAATTCAATCATAAGAATAAGTATGTTACTAGTTAATCTGGTGTTATCATATGCCTAAGATCTGCAGTCGACGAGCTAAAGGACCATGCACGTTTACCCTTGTTGTAAGTTGAGGGGAGGGGCGGAGCGGGAAACGAGACCATAAAACAGCAAAGTATGCAATTCTTGTGTATTTCTCTGTTGAAAAATGGCAATAGGCTCTCACGAAGGCATGCAAAGGATATGAATCCGACTCAATCCACCTGCAGCTCAGTCGGCATCAATAACAGCAGCTGGGCATGCCAATATTCCGCGTCCATTTATCCCTCCCTCCCCAGACCCGCTCCTTCATCGTATAAACTTCCAAGAGTCTCACAGTCAGTCGCATCGCCCAGCTCAGGTAGAATACGACAGGTGAGATCACATTAATTTCCATAAGACATTCTCAAGAGAGCCTCTCTCGCCTCTGCAGGACTTTTGTGCATGTGGTTAACGGGAAATTTGCAAGGTACTTGTTTCAACAACATGAGAACATCTTCTCTTTCTCAGTCCGTCAGCGTCGTTATGACCCGCTTCAATAGCGCTTCCTCCTCCTCCTGGATGGCCTACTGCCTCCGGTCCAAATCTTTAACCATATGCAATCATCCCTCATCTCTTTCACCTCAGGTCCTCACACAACTCCTGTCCCAGTCGCCATTACAACTTGAGCCGGACCCAACCCTCAAGGATCCAAACCAAAAACTTGGGCCACCGCGTATCCAACTTTGCTAATTGCCGTAACATTAATTTTACACAGCCTTTTTGGTTACTTTGTATTCGTATGCATATCTTTACTTGTCCACTCCCGGTCGCCGCCTTTTTACAACTTTGTAATGACAATTCTCAAGATGACTGTCACCTTACTCAATCATGATTGCACATATTTACAGTCTTTACTCGCTTTAGTACTTGCTAGGGACCTTGCTAGTTGTAAACCTTATAAATTTTGCAATTTCGCCATCAGCGCTAGATCCATGAAGCTCCTGTCTTGCGTTTTGACCTGAACCTGCAACTCACAGTGAGCGTGAGAAGAGCAGTCATGTCATATACTGGTTTCGCAGGACAATTGATTCTACAAGTGTGTTCCTCCGCAACAGCCTTCGTCTCTTGGGTTACACAACTTGCCCTATTAATTGTTAATACCTGCATAAAGTTGTGAATATTGGTTACTGTGTTAGCTAAGACCAAGTTATTACGATGCCTCCTCCGAGTCTCAACCTCAGTCAGTAGTCAGTAGTCTCAACCCGTTTCCCCCTCATTTCACAAACATGTCCTTCATCATCAAACAGCCCACTTACTCCGATTCACCTTTTTCATTAATCCTTCTCCGACTTAACAACTTGAACAAGACAACAATTCACAACGACGACGACGACGACGCTCCTCCTGACTGACCGACATTCAAGCTCGGAGCCAGTCAAAGATTCAGCCAAAACCTGCTGTACTCAACACCAAATTGCTCGTATATGCTCATTACAAGGTTTTGACTGAATCACATTCCCATTGAAACAACCCGTCCCGGAGTAGGTCAGCAAGTTTTGACCGCCCGGCAACCCCGACCCTCAGCGACATATTAAATTCATCTCCTTCTCAATCATCTTCATCCCTTTTTCTCGTCCAAACAAAATGCATATATGCTCGTCAGGTTCTTGCAAGCTTGCAGAATTTTATATTCACCGCTCATGACCAGTCCACCTCTTTCCCCACAAATACCGCGCGCGCCGCATCTTGCATTTTATTCACTACTGCCGCCGCGCCTATCCAACGACAGAGTTTCGATTTAATTAACCGGATATTATGTAAAATTTGGTCTCAAATACTACAAAGCGTCTTACATTCCTCCTCATCAACCCCAGTCTTTTATCCTTTTGCAACAAATTGTCCACATTTCCGTATACTTAACTAATATGACACAATCTCAATGTCCCTACGACTCCGACTCTTAATCCACATGCCGTAATTCTCTTATACCTGCAGTCTACAACATAACATCCTTACAATGTCGCAGTCATTTTACTACGAATCTTCTTGCTTCCTACTTGGGTCTTCGTTAACTTACCACTTTGCCGGTTCGCCATATGCAATTTTTGTCATATCCGTCGTCAATCTACCGGCATCATCCACCTCATCGTCGTCTCATTCCCTAAACGAGCTACTCAAAGTATCTCCACATCAAAAATTAACTGTACTCTTTTACAAGATGCATTCAACCCGTTCAAACTTTTTCAGCTTTTCCTCAAACTTTAACACATCAAAAAAGGATCAAACTTTTGTTTTTCTAACCATTGCAAGCCTACGTAACAAAGAACTGTTTCTCGTAAAATCTGCAATCACGCAATAAGCTGGCTCCGAAAACAAATTCGCAAATCCTAACTGACTACTGGCCAAGGATATCCGAATATCCGAGATTCAAGTCGCTATCACCAGAACCACGTTCTGCCGTCTGCCGTCGTCCACTTACACGCTTACATAAAACGTTTCACGGAGGGATGACGAGCGACTTATCCGTAACGACCGTGTAAATCGCGGATAATTTCATAGCCGTCATAGTTAATCGGACATATATAAATATAAAACTCCTCTTGTCATCTCATTCATCTTCTCCTCCACATCAAAACAATTTTCTTGCCATTTTTACAAGAAACTTGGTTGAAACACGCTCCTGGTACATACTCACATATTGCTTGTATGACCCGTCAATTCTTATTTCAATTTTGCCACCAAACATAAACCTGCAATTCAATCTCACCTTCAAAATCTTATTCTCCTCCACACCACCAAACTGTTTTTTCATCATCAAGATACTCCGATTTCGGACCCCGACCTCGCCATAAACGTGACTATAATTGCGAATTCTCACCATTCAACAACGTTACATTTAAACCTTGCCCTTTTCTGAAACACTACACAAAACTCTTCCCATGAATGCGATTCCGTGTATAGATAATAACAATTTTTGCCTGTACAAGATTGATTGCCGTTTTATGACTCTGTACCATCTTGGATCATTCCTATGAAAAACATCTCGACCTTTTCTCATGAATGAAAGATTATCTTACTCTACCAGGCACTTTTCCTTCCTTTTGATTCATGATTCAGTCTCCTTGCTCAACCCAGGTCGCAAATACATGTTTTGCAGTTATCGATTGCCCCAGCATTCATCTGACCCCTGGTTTTTAACTGCTGCTCTTATTACTTCGTAACCATGAAATTTACTGGATTGAAATTACAAAGCAAAGAATGTTCTGGTACTGGCTGGCAGTTCGTGTTCCAGTCTCACAGTTCGATTCCTGCCTACCGTCTGTGCTCTTTATTTCTTATCTTCCAAGTACATACAGCCACCTGGCATCCGGTTCGTCTTTACTCCCACTGGACCCAATTGGACAGCAAAGAGCGCCCGCACCAAAACATTTTCTCATGTGGAACAGTTGCGTAACATAAGCTTCCGCTTTGTCCAGAGCTGTCATTCTTTCATCTACCTGCCCATTCGAATCCCTCGATCCGGACTTGTTACTTGCCGTCTTTCCACAAAACAAATTCCAAGCTCTCCAACACCAAAATTAAAACGTAAAAGCTTTATCGAACATGCGGGTAGGATCTTACCAATAATATTGTCCTGCCGTTGTGATGATGATGACGTCTTTAAAACTTTGCAAACGTTTCCGTAACTCTTGCAAACCAAAATTTCTGATGTTTCTAGCAGATAATCCGATGGATTTTGTATGAAATCGACGATACCGACACAAAGGGAGCGTTGCTCCACACCACTGTAACTGCACACAACTTCCGGTCACAACAACACTGTAGTCGCCACTGGTCGATAGTACACAGACAACTTGCGAAAATACTTGCTTGATATTCTCACCTAACAGCCAGCAACGTAGAATTAAACCGGATGGGAAAATGAGTATAAGCTTTTCAGTTCCCAGGACACTGTAACATCAGCTTGGCTGCATCAATCCTCTTTGAAGCAACGCTGTTAACGTACTGCCAGGTAAGTCTGATCAGTCCTCTGATGACTACACCGCTCTTGCCCCCTTTGCCATCTCTCTCACCTGTCCATTACACAGGCTCATCTCTGCTCCTCTACAATGTAAATACGCAACAATACTGTCGGAGACTTGAATCTATCGTCTCCGGTTTCCGTAAACTCTAATGCTCAATGCTCTATTGTTAGAGATCAAAGCTTGCTTATCTTTCCTGGTCTATTGTTGCCAAATATCAAGTTGACACTTGTACCGGGATATACCAGCTTTGAGAGAGAGCTATCAAATTTTTATGGCCCAATTAATGCTAGTTTCTGCCACATAATAATGCCGGAATCATGTCATTACAGTTTCAAAACTTCCGCCCTCGTCTTCGAATTTACAAAATTTGGTATGCCTCAAATTTAAACACGGATATGTTTCAGTATTCTGTATTTGACAACGAGTTTAATAGGCACTTCATTAGGATAAACTTGTTGATTGGGCTATTGGTCGAATAAACATACTTGATTGGTAGACGTACCCAAATGTATCACATATTTCATTTCAAAACAACAATCTTGCAGCATACAGTTCAACTCTCAACTTTTCAGAATCGAGCTTGTGTCCAGCGAATCTTGGGGACATGGTTGCCAATGCCATTCTTGTACTGTTCCCCCGTGTTCTACCACGTTCGGATCTATTTGCAACTGGATTACTTCTGCGGACTCTCCGGTGACTGTGAGGATTTGATTATGGAAAGTGTCGTCAGGCTTTTGATAATGGATTATTATATCTTGGGGATGGATAATATTCGCTAATCCGTGCGGCGTAAGAGTCCTTTCTGCATTCATCGAATGAGGAATCGTCCCGTTGGTGCTGGTCAGCAATTGAATCTGTTGAGCTGGCTCTGCAGTTCTGTGTGCCTCATTAGTGCTAGTCTTGAGCTTTTGTGGTTTTCTTCTGACTCGTTTCGTCGATTTCTCTTTCCAGCCACAACCTGATATTCTGTCTCTGTCAGTACTTATTTGATTTTCAGGGTTGCTGTATCGATAACCCATGCGCTTCAGAAGCCTTCTTAAGCTGGTTGTGCTTCCTTTGAAGTTGATTTTCGTACTTGCTTCCGCCATGACTAAAGGTACTGTTGGAGCAATTCTAAAAATTAGAAAAATAAACTCGAATTCAGTTAATAAATCGATGGCAGTATAGTTTCTTGCGTTTAAAAGTCCAATTGTACCTTCTCTCATGCATACTTTTGATGATGCTTCGTATCACCTCTTCTCCCTGAGAATCAACACTATCCAACACAGACTTCGACCTCGGCCTCTTCTTCCCAGGTGTTTCCAACTTCCCAAGCTCCAATACGCGTTTAGCTATTTTCCCGATTGTTTTCGGCCCAATGTTCAATGCAGCCGCAGCATGATCTTGAGGGCCTTTCAGTACGTCCAAAATACCAGGATTCTTCTTCACTCTTTTGAAAAAATCTAGCACGTTCAAAATCAACTTCTGAGTCTGCTCATTAAAAGTTTGTCCGGTAAAGGTAAAAGGTAGGCGCGGTCTTGATGAGAAACTGCTATATTCTTGCACATGTTCCTCAACTGCTTTCCCTTTTTCGTTAGCTTCATCGATGCACTCTTCGCTGAAAGTTAGATGCGTTCCAATATCCTTTGACTGGTATTCATTACTTGAAGATTCTAAGCTTCCTATGTCCATGTCAGCAGGGCTTTTCAAATCGTCCAAGTACACCTCTTGCGGTCCAAATCGCTTTTCCTCGACTATGACCATCTCAGGCTCTTCGTCAGCCAAATCCTCCTCTGTCGACAACAATTTTGCAGGCACATCCAACTGCAGGGTTGGAGATTTTCTCGACAACAACTGCTTCCTGCTCAAGTATTGCACAGTCGAGCATTCTTCTGATCGACTCGCAGTATCCGATTCGTCCTCTGATGGTCGAAAGGAAGTAGCGTCCCCATGGTATTGTTCCTCCCGGGTATCGTATACGGACATATTAACAATTACCGGTTCAGCTGGTTCTTCCAACAATTTCAAAGATTGCTTCTCCGTGTCCATTTCGCTTAACCCGATGGCTTCATACGCTGACCGTTACACCTTGGAAACAAAAAACAGCAACATTGTTGAGGTCAATAGTAAATTTTAACCTTTCTGCTCACATGTTGACGAAGATTCAACTCACCTATGGTCATTCTTCAGTTCAAACCATCATCCTCCTATACCGGTTATAGGTGTGTTGAAAGCAGAATTGCAGTGATGAAGGATTCTGAAACTTTGAAAGACAATTGAACTTATGCAAGCAGTTCTTGCGAGGCAACGAAGAGTTGTTTACGTTTTTGAAATTTGGCGCCTTCCAAGGAGATCTCAGCGTAATATGTATAGTTTTGCTGGCAAAAGGACATCTTTTAAACGCGTTTCATTACGTTTTACTGTATGTATATGCGAAGAGTACAGGCTAAGCTGGCTGAATCCAAGGATCAAAGGTTATGATCAATGATTGCATGTATGCCGGTAGCCAGGGACAAATCTAGCAATTCGAGGCATTCATGTGTAGCAGTTGTAATACATGTATTTATTGAATTACCTCAACATATCACGAGACACTTGTATCATTAAATGTACATTTGTATGTAGATGAGATTGAGGGTCCTTTTTGTTCCATTGCATCCGCAAATAAGCTTAAGCACTAATGGTGAACATACAAGTTACAGACAGCAATTTCCTAATTACGATCAGTAACACAGTTATACTTTTTTAAGCATATAACAACTATCGCTACAGTTCTACAGTACACAAACGTAAGAGGCCATATTTTTATCGCCATGAGCTTCTACATCTCAAAAAATCACGGAGACGCCCGGTCAAGTATTGCTGTCGATCCAAAGCAACTTAAAGTTAAACAATGAATAAACCTCTAACATGACTTACAAATTCTCTTCTTAAAACTATGTGCATTACTTTATACTATACATTCTCTATAATTTACCAAGAAGGCATGAATAAATATCGTTTCGCATCGCATTCTGTCTGTTGGTGTCTAAAGCTATGGTATGCAGTGATATTTAACCGATATCTCGTAGTAGGACAAACCAAAAAATGAAAAAGCTTACGCAAACTTATTAACATCAATTAAACTCGATCATAACACCTGACGATTGTAATAACAGTTCAGTACTCTTAACAAAAATAGTTTCAAACCATCCCAGTCTTACTGAAGCAACGTAAGAACTGGTAGGGGTAATGTAATGATATGACTGGTCAAGTAATACACTGGGTTTCGGGCTGGACCTAACGTCCTAAAACTTCAAATAAGTAGTCAACAACTGCCGCAAATTATCAAAACTTGCTCCAGTAACTCTCCGGTTGAGTTTACATGCGAAATCTTCCCAAGACGTGAAGAAGTATAGCATAGTGCCTTAACTATGATGGATGTGACATGGAGTTACGTGACATCTCATAACCGTCAATCAGTACAAACAATAGGAATCGAACAAAGACGATAGAAAACTGTAAGAAATAAATTTACCCTTATAAACTGTTAATCTGTCTACCAAGAAAGAATCCAACTCCTGCAGACATCACAACCTTCATTGCCACTAACGTCATCTCCGAGCTTTAAAAACTCTGAAGCGCTGCATAACGCGGTTCACGTTAACAGGATTACGATTCCATAAACCAGATGTCCAAGCTGTGCATCCCTTATAATATGTAGTAATTCTAATCTTCTATTAATTTCAGATATCGAATCGTTAGATTAGTTGTGTTCTAGACCTTACGACACCTCTTACCAAAATCCAGGTACATTAACTGTACACAGTAATTTTACACGATAGTCTCGATTGTACATTGCTTAATATTATAGTGGTTATATACAACATTTGAAGCGGCTATGTACTTGACGCTAGTCTGAACTAACTTCTTCTTCATTTTTCTAGGGCAGCGGGCATAAAAGTTTGACACATGGTACCTACAAAGCTCTTGATAGTCTGAAGTTGAGGGATAATTTACAAGCTTTAGGATCCTATATAATCTCCTGATAACTAAACGAGCTTTGAGGTAATATAACCTTATTCGCATAAAGTTCTCAATCTTAACTTTACAGCAGGGATATTCAAACAGGAAAAGGTGCTCGTAGGCTGCTCGAATTCATACGTTACGTCATCTAATACTTGCACAGGTTCATAGTGTTTTACAAGCTTTGGATAATGATCCAGTTAAAACTTGAACAGTACACGAGACACAAGCAAGTTTCGATTGCACCACATTCGAGTGAGCTACACTGATTACTTTTGTCGAGACTATTTATGAAAATTCTGTCATAATAATGATAATGACGTCAGGCACTCACTATTCAAGTTAATTCTAAAGCCCTTCGATCTACCTGAAGCCTTATCACGTACGAAAGATTCGACTTTATATATAAGAGATGCGGTACGAACACTTTGATTTTTACATCTACTTTTACCCTAATTTTTAGTCGAAAAACGAAAGGAGATCATCCGACGCTGAGAGATGAGTTGAATTCAAGTTGGAGTTATTTCCGCCATTACTGCTGTCACCACTTGATGGTGGAGTCGCAAGTCCAGAAGGTTCCAGGTACGATAATAATTCGATGGGATCCACTCCGCTGTCTGGTAACAACTGGTGAAAGAATCGAAGTCATAGATTAAATAACTTCTTCGAGAATATATACATATATATATATCTATGCGAAAACTTACGTTCAACCCCTCTTGACCGGAGCCTTCACCATTTATCACAGCCTCTGGATCAAAATTCAAGTCCGAAGGGAGATCCGAATCTGGAATGGAACTGGAACAGTTGTTCGGATGCCCACTGCCGCTCCCGTTGCAATCTTGGCTTGAACTGTTAGAAGCAGGATGATTATTCCCGCTATTCCCATTCGATGGTGGAGGCACGCTCGGAGGACCATTGCCGCCCAAGGGTGTATGTGCTGCACCAGGAGTGTGAGGTTGAGGCGTTAATGGCGTATGTGGCATTCCAGAGAGTGAGTTTGAGGTGGAATGCATGGACCCTACACTTGAATTCCCACCACAGCCACCGTTATTGGACTGGGAATGTACTGGTGGACCCATCTGCGTGATCAATAACACAATTAAAGTCAAGAAAAACTGAGCTCAAGCACATAATAAACAAATTGACATGCCTGTTCATTTATAGACTTTTCAATGGCATTTAGAGGGTCCAGTGAGTTGACAGATTCAGTTAGCTGTGATAATGCTCCATATTCACTTGAGAAGTCGTAGTTTTGTTTAGAAGAACTACTGGTCATGACGCCAGTTCCACTGCTACTGTAGCTGTTCATCAAGGAACCACTTGCGATAGCTACAATATAATAATCACACAATCAATAACCTGTGGCTGATGCGTTTGCTAGTACTTCAAAGTTTGATCCACTTACTGTTCATATCAGGCGTTGAGAAGGGTGACATGACCATGCTGTCCCAGATCGGCATAGCATTGCTGGGACTGAGAGCCTTCATCCTTTTAGAACCGCCACAAGGGTCACTATCCTCGGGTTCAACCTAATATGCACAGAAATTACAATAAATTAATTGCACTTAGAACCTAGAAGACTTCCAAGACGGTCATTTACTTTAAGTCCTGGTATAGGCTTGGTTGGTCTCCAGTTAGCCTGAGCATCTATCGTAACTTCATCAGCATCTGATACATTCCGAAGAGAATCAAGGATACTCCAAACGTACTGGTCAACTTCTAAACTTTCTAGTGTCGCAGGCGTTCTAAGAAGCAACATGAAGTAATTAGTTTTGTTAGAATATTTTCGGTAGAGTTTGAGAAAAGTATGAAACACTCACTTGCACACAGGACATCTCCAAGTTCCTCGCTCACAATGTAATTGTAAGTACGACTCCAAATCGAAACATTGCACATGCTTGCATTCATGACCTCTGGCGGGAAGCGCTATTCGTTTTTGAGTGATGGGACACTTCAAAGATAACTGCGAAAAAAAGTAACTTGAGACATCTAGTTCAACACCAGTATTCCATTCCATTTGATCCTTACCGTTACTGCTGTTTGTTCGACTCCGTCAACATCATTGCTGTTCATACCTATGCTACTGCCAGAACTAAAATGTCGTTTGATTTTAGATACGCAGTGTTCGGAAGGCAACAATCGCTTTTTAAGCAACCCTTGTACAACAGAGCGTACTGTTGGACGATGTACCAGTTGAAGGACAAACAGGTGAGACTGCAACAAAAATGGGAAACATGAGAATCTCAATCCCGATCATATATACTGTAAAAGTTGCACTTTCTCCATTCGAAAACTTACACAGCAGCAAGCAGATACAGTAATTTGCAATGTATTCCGATTTGCAACACAAATGTCTTTGAGGTACAATGGCTTATGTGTTGTTTTGTTGTCGCCCCTGTCGATCGAAAGAGGCATGGCATTTACAGAAACTTGCACACTCGCTGGCCAATTGGTGTTCATTAGCCTGTCTTCATGATGAAAGCACTTCAGCTGGAGTTCCAAATCAGCCCTATACAGCACCAAAAGTCGTGTCGTGACATCACTTATGTACAGTATTTTATAAACAATTAAAGAAGCAACTTACCTGTAAATCAGCGTCGAATGGACTTGAGGTTTTAGGTGGAAGACGTGGTTACTCACTGCCAGATTGTGTTCTAGCCTAAATGGCGCTAAAATAGTGCCATCTCGAACAGCAAAAGTAAGCCGGAGTTCGTCATCAGGTGCTGCGAACCACAGAACGCGATTTGTTAAAAAACGGCAATTAAATGCTGGCGGTTTTGGCGTGAACAACTTACGTTTAACTGAACTTGCGTTATTTATCACAGGTTTGACATCACCATTCGGACTCATGTAAGGAGGAATGGATGATGCGGGGGTAAGCGGAGGGGTAGGGTTGCCGGGGATAGGACTGTGTTGGAACGAATGCAAGGATCGTCCTCCGGAGTTAGAAGCCATGGCACTATTGTTTGCTGAAGACGACGAACTCATACTTCCAACGCTATTTGTGGGATTGGGCTCAAATGCTGGATTCCCAGATGCACCGGCGTTGGAGTATCCAGGTTGATTTCCGGGCTGGTGGTGCATGAAAGAAGTACTGGAGCCGGTCATTCCAGCAGTCATTGATCCATGATTACCAGGCATGTTGATGTTTCCTGGTACAGATCCAGACCCGTGGCTATTACCCACGTTCCCGGCGGATCCCATGTGCTGACTCATTGCTGAATGCGAATGTTGCGCTGAACTGACGGGATGCCCACTTTGCGAACTTCCATGATAATGACTCGGGTGGTGGTGGCCGACGGGATTCATTCCGACTGGATTCATCATCGAATTCATTCCCATACTGCTCATGTTGCTCATAGGATTGCTCATGCCATGAGAATTCATATTAGAGCCACTCGGTGGGTTGTTGATCATACTACTATGGTTCATCATTCCTGGGCTGGATGAGATGCTGTTTGGAGGGTAATACTGGTTATTAGGATTTGCGGAGAAAGGTGGGCCACCTTGAGGTTGGTGCATCCCTTGATGTCGCATTCCAGGCCTCATGCTAGGGTGAGTGTTCATGCCTTGACTACCAGGCACTGAAGGTCCATGGTAAGGACCTGGGTAATTAGTTCGAAGTCCAGTTCCGTGAGGAAATTGCCCTTGGCCATACTGTATAAACACATAACCGATTCAACTTATTATTTCTTTGGAAGACTAAAATGACTGAAAAAGTCACTTACATGGCCACCTACGCTATAGGAACCAGGATTCATTGGCCCATTAGGACCCATAGGAGTATTGCCGCTACCAGGAGGTCCCGAGTAGCCAGTCTGATTATGGCCTTGGCTTTGACTATTTGCTCTCTTCTGACTCATGTGCGTAGCTGGATTAGGATACGGAGTAGCTCTGTTGCCACCTGCAGATCGTCCATAGCTTCCAGGTGTTGGTCCAGTCTAAAATGAAAACAAAGATCAAAACAATGTCATCTAAACATGTGTAATCTTTAGAAGTTTAAACTCCCCAGTCAGCTCACCTGAACTCCCATTTTCGAACTGCTCATATGGTTCATCATACCCATACTCATACTCCCGTTACTGCCCATCATCATTCCGCTCATCCTTCCACCTCCACTTCCATTGTACTGCATTCCGTACTGATTTGGCATATTGTTCATCTATCAACCAAAAGATTCAACTCCATTAAACCACTTCAGTCGAAATAAATTAAAGATTCTTGCAACAATTTTTACCTGGCTGTACTGGCTCATTTCTTGCCGCTCCTGCAGAGCAACAACACTTGCCGTCGCCGTGGCGGTTGCAGTTGCAGTCGCAACCATGGTGGCCGTATTCATAACGTTGGGATTACTGGAATAGCCTACCTCTTGTCCTCCACCACCAGGACCGTACCTTTTGAAACAAAATTAAAGAAATGTAGCTAAACTCCAATCAACATTTAATCACCTCTGTATGCCAAATAAAAAACCATCGGTTACCTTGAAGGCGGGAATGAGCCCATGCCGGAGCTGGCATGACTAGGACCGTAACCAGGTTTAGTGTTGTAGCCACTTGGCATGGAACCGGGTCCCATGTGGCTCTGTCCACCGGTCCCTCCGCCACTGCCAGCAAATCCAGAATGTGGCCCGCTCTGAGAACCAAGGGACTGTCCCCACACGGTTGTGACTACTGATAATTGTGAATTCTGCATTCCTTGGCCTCCGCCCATGCCACCGCCAGGTCCACTTCCTCCACCAGGACCCCAGTCCGGGTAGCAAGAACTGCTGCAAATAAAGACACCACTTATTATTTGTAAAGAGACAGAAACGAATATAATGACCATCACCAGTAATTCCCTCTGTATCTTGTCAGATACTACCCAGAAATTAACGACCGGCGCAACAGTTCCGTTCTATATCATTTACACTCAACGTAACGTTAACCAATTCCAATTAATCAAGTACTAACATTAACCGCTCACCCATCATAATTTGATTCGTAGCTCCACTGGTTTGATTGAGCTTGTGACAATTTGAAGGCATATCCTTCGTATACATCCGACAAGTACGGATCACTCATGCTTTGACGCTCTTTAATCCCACTCACCAATTACGATAACTTGCATGACCACCATCATCAATTAAACTTAAAATCACAACCACAAACCAAGTTCAAAGCTATACGGAACTCTTGAGAAATATTAAACCTCAATGTTTACATTTACGCTTAAATATTATTGCACCACCGTGTTCGCCCGCGTAACGGCTCACACTTGGGCTCCTGTATTAAGACGAGCAGCATGTAACGTTCGAATCATTCAATGGCGCCTAATATTCCCACTTCAAACACCCATCTCTCGCCGCATAAGCTTCTCGCATCAAACGTTTATTACACTGCTGTAATTTGGTGACTTCTGCTCAATTACGTATCTAAAAGCTTGTTGTAATCAACCCTTGACTCCAAAAGCTTCCTAAAGATGCCATACACTACCCCTTCAATTCCTTGTTCTGATTCCATTCCATGACCCCATCGTTGACCCCGTGACAAGGTGACGAGCTCCTATCTTTCGACAGTATCTTGCAGCGAAGCATAGCAAATTTATATTCGACATTTTTCAAATGTTTCCACCACCACCACCACCAAACCGCCATTAGCTCCAAGCATACAAATTCTTGCAAACACATAATTGCAGTTTAGTCTCCCGTGAAATTACACATCAACTCCCTTCACGCACACCCAACCACCTCACAGCTTCTTTCCTTCCTTGGACGTTTGACGAGTCCCCAAGTCCCATCATTTCTGCAACGCAGCCCTTCAGACAGCCACTACAACCAACATGTTGCGACACGGTTCAAAATTAAATGAGTTGCCACTTTAAAATCATCTTTTACGCAGCAGGCCCCTCAGTCTTTCTCCATATGTGTAATCTCGAATATAAATTCGCCATTTCCTTCTTTTCGCACTACATTAAATATCCATCCCCATCCACGGCTACTCTCTCGTCAACAAAATCAAAAATGCCCGAGTCACTCAACTCCTTCTGCAGACTCTCTCGCCCAAATTTACCTGGTCGCGGAAAGACTCAAAGCTCATATTTACCTGCAACAGGCACATATGTCTTCTAACATATTTCCACCCAACATTGCGGCTTTTTTGATACTGCTAACTAAAGAGCTTATCGACTACCTTCTCCTGTCATCAAAGGCCACCACCACCGCCGCCGTGGAAACTTGACTGTGAAAAGAGACATTTAATTGACACTTGTAGCCCATGTCCTCTTTGTTCTCCATGATGAGGCTCATTCCATTTCAAAATTATACCTTACTACTTGTATTCTTGTCGTCCTTCCCTTCCCCCACCACTGTCATGTCACTTCAGCCTGCATACGGTTGCTTTCTCCTTGTCTTTCTTCCATCTCCTCCAACCAATCCACCAAACCTACAACAAACACCAAAGTCCCTCCCGACTAATAATTCCTTAGGCATCCATCAAACTACCCGTCTCTCCTTCTTCTTCTCCTCCTCCTCCTTTCTCCATTTTCTCTTTTGTTATTTCCAGCCAGCCAACCTATACATGTAACCACCACCTTGTGTATGTAAGCTTTCTTCTTCAAACTGCCAAAACAGTCACATTGTTTTTGTCGTCATTTCCTTTTGTCCTCTCCCCGCCTTCCTTCCAAATCCATATATAATTACAAGGTAAATACCTGACTCGGAGGTGTCATGTATACCCACACAACACAACTCCCCCTCCCCTCCTGCATATTTCGCCCCTTTCGCCATCATCAACTACTCACACAGTCAATCAATTCCATCCAGCCAACACTCTCAAACACTTACTTCCTCCTAATACATACAGTATATCAGAATCGGCAAAGACACATTTATATAAAAGCCACAACCAAGAGCCCATGCCGTGACAAGGCAAGTCCGCAAGGACCTCTGGACATCCAATGCTATATGACGTCTTATCCTTCCTATGCTCCACGCTCACAAATCATGATAATCGATCCCGGAACCTTCCCGCTTCCTCCCGCTCTCACAATACTCCGTCCGGGGCCGAGAACATTGGCTATTTTAAACTACATCGCCACCCCTGCAATATATATCACCGACTACAATTACTTCCACAATCAACTACATTCTACCTCTTGTCCCTTATAAATTCTTCACCCAACCAACAAACCCTCTTTCCACACACATACTTCCAAAACGCTTTCACGCTCCATTCTTTCTCCAAGAATCAGCAACTGCCCCCCCCCAGCCAGCCAAAGCAGCACCTAAACTTCTTGTCTTTCCCCTCCTGTCCAGCTATAACATTTCCCGCCATCTCTATATTTTTCGCCTGACAACATAATCGTCCACTGTAATATTTGTATACAAAGTGTGCCAATTGCTTTCTCCCTCCCAGCCACCTCTTGTCAACTAACATTATTACTTTTATCCTATCCACCTTATACATGTAGTTCCCATCAGGTCAAACTCTCTCTCTCCGTCCAAGCTCGAAACGCAAACGCTCCCTTTCTTCGATAATAACAACAAATTTTTATGCCGTATCAATGAGGCCGCTTCTAGCTCAATTTATCATTTCATCGAACAAAACACTTTGTTGCCGGCATTGCAAGTAATTTGTCCCTGTGCATTTATCTACAGTATGCAACAACACTTTGGACACACCTGACACCTGCCTTTAAATCCCAAAACAGCATAAATGTCAAACAAGGAGCTTCGATTTTGTATTCAGCATCTGAATTAATTTGCTATAAATTCCCTGAGAGAATTTTAAATTTGTATTCATTCCTTGAGGCCAATCCACATAACGTTTGGCTCTCACTTGAATTTAGCCTTCTTTCACTTGACCAGCTCGAGCCCAGGATATACATGAATCACCGAAATAATCAGGAGCGACTTTCGACTTCACCGATGGCACACCGCGATAACCTCCGACTGTATCCCGAGCCCTTCCAACACCTCATGGAAAATCATCAAATTATCATCAACTTGTTATTCATTCAATTATTCCTCTTTCTAAAAGCACACAACAAATCTGCCCATCCGCCACATTCCATGCCCATCCATGCTTCTGTCTCCAATAAATTTTCAAACTGAATTCCATTACACCTTTTCTCTCCATCTCTCTCTCTCTCACCTTTCCAAAGATGTAATGAGATAAATGGTCGTCACTGACGGACTGAGCAAGAGCTTCAAGCAACCAAGAATTAACCATCCAACTCCCAGCCCCTTTACCCTTCCTCACAAAATCCAACATTTTTTTACTTGGTTCTGGACTTTAAAAACCCGTGTCAAAACGTTTCAAACTGATCATGATATGGCCTGACTCAATGAGAGGCTCGTGTATATATTATTCCGTCTGTGCAATCATCCAAATACCCCATCAACTTCAACATGCTGGACACAAGTCAACAGTCACGCTGATGCCAACTGCACAAAACCCAACAACAACTTGCAACATTTCACAAGCTTCACGTCCATCTCATCAGGCAATCTCAATTTCTCTCCCAACGAGAAACAAAAGGTGCTGCAAAAGCCAAACGAATCCACTGCAACCTTACAGTTTCCCAGATTCAACATCATTAAATAGATACACAGGCAGCGTTAGCGCTAAGCGTCGTCGGCGGCAGCGGCGTATACATAGCGAACGCAGGAGCAAACGCAAACAGTCCAATAAACTTTTGCCATACCAACCACGTCATAATTCCTTCATATTAAAATCCACACAAGTTGTGCTCTCTCTCTCTCTTCTCTTCTTCTTTCTTTCTGTCTCGCAGTCACATTGCCTTATATGTGTTATGCTATAATTTGTTAAATTATTATTATTTCTTCTTTGGACTGATACACACCAAGAAATATTAGCTGACGCTCTCGGCCATTGTGATCTCAGAGCGTCGTCAGCAGAGATCCCCTTCCACATGTTCTTTTGAGCGTTTCTCATTCCTGAGACAAACTTGACAAGATGGCAGCCTTACTTTGCTTCCCTTTCCATACCTCCATCTTTCGTATATATTCAACTTCCCCCCACCAATGACACATCAAAACTTAACATTTTTACACGTCTTTAGTCTATAGAGCTCCTTCGACAGACAAACTCGACCCGCAACTCTGTCCGCCGGCTCCATTAAATCCAGCTCAGTTCAGCAAGCTACACGCTACGCTATAACCAAGTCAACTAAAGTAAACCAACTTGCTCGCCATACACCACAACGATGACGACAACCATCATCAACAAATTCACATTCCGTATCAAATATCGCCAACAACACTCTTCCCATATATCACGTTTCTCTACAGTTTCCCCTCAGTCAGTCGGACTCGTAATTTGCAATCTTGTCGTCTTCTCCATTGAGCCTCTTAATTCTAAACCACCATTTAAACATTCCTTCAACCCAGTTATTCCCAGCTAAATCTTTCAACATCGCTCGTCAGTCCTGCAGTGCAAATCGACCCCACCCACATGTGAACCGAAACTTTATCTTCCCTCACTTTTTCTGCAGCCTCCCTCACACTTGTCTCTCACTTCCGCTCCAGATGACCATCGACATACTCTCTTTTAGATCTCCATCCTTGTCCTTCTCCCATCTTTAATCTCCTTGTGCAGTCCTTGAAGCCCTCCTTTCAACTATTTTGTCTCTGATTACCTCTCCATGACTTATCTCTCTCCTCAAACCGCAACCAAATTCATCTACTCAGCATCCACTTCATCCCATCTCGCCCTGCCAACCTTTCCAATAACCTCTTTGAAACATGGTCAAACTTATTGCCCAAATATTCGCTCCCCTTCCACCGTCTTTTTGTATTCTCGGACAAGTATTATCGCACGTTATATACTCCCAAGTAAGTAACAATACCAGCCAGCCAGCAGTCAAGTTCAAGCAACCTTCTTCTTACCGTCCACATCCCCACAAGAGCTTCTTCTTCTTCTTTTTCATCTTCCCCATAAAAATTTTAAAACAAATTCACGGCCGCCGGCCACATTCGCGCTTCTTCTCCATCAAACTTCTTTATTCATGAAATGCAAACTTCTTGGTCTCTCTTCTTCTCTTCTTCCAAAGCCAATCCTACAGGACAAAAACGTTTTCTCCTACAAATATTCTCACTCTTTCACAAAATCTTTCCTGCTCCGAATCAGCGTCAAAGATCCTCAGTCAGCCTTCTGTGAACACCAACCCAACTTGGATCGCTTTACTTGCATTTCATTGTAAACCTTGGACACTTTCCTGCATACGAATAATTCTACTCGGGCTAATCTCCTGCATCTCGACAAAAGATCGTCGTCACCTGTCCGCATGCCATTGATGCCACCACCATCCTCCCATACCCACAAGTCGCTTCCTTCATCAACTTCCAAACCTCTTTCTGCCATTAAACTCAACATCCAGCAAATCAATGTCTCTTTATGGAATCCCCCCGTCCGTTTAACAACTTGCTTTCCGAGACGAGCAACAATAAAAGTCCACCGAAACTAACTCGCACATTAAATGAATATTCAACCTCCTGACTCCCTCCCCACACTCAACAGCGTCAACGAAATGAGATTCTTCATTCGCTGCGCCCAAGAGCATCAAGCCATTCCATTCTTCCAAACTTGTCTCCAATTCCATGATGCCACTTCTCCAAACAATATGTCTTCCCCCAAATATGGTCACTTTTCAACTGCCCACTCATATTCTCCAGTCCAGCCCGCAGAAAAACTACCAAATCAAATAAATTTCTTTCAACATTCTACATACTACATCCTTCCCTCGCCAATTATATGCAGCCACAAGTTGCATTCTTATCTCTCCTTCATCTCCTTCGTAATCTCGTCTCCAGTAAAGATTCCTTGTCTTCCTCCTCGTCTACTGCCAACTCAAAAACTTTTCTTTACTTTGTAGCATATCCACAAATTTCGCCATACTTTTCACCTGGACAGCAATGAGAAATTGGTTTTAGCAGGCCTGGACTCGGGACTCAATTCGCCGAGCCTCCTTTCTTGCGGCCGGGGATTCAGATTTTTGCAGAAAAAACAAGAATCAGGTAAACCTGGCAAAAGTGTTGTACTTGTCTTTTGAATGTCATAGGAGTACAAATATATACAGACACACTCACATATTATCACCGCCCCCGGCAAAATCGTGCACAATCAGTTCAGTCACCCTCTTCACGTAATCTCCACGACTTTCCTCTACCTGAACAAAACATCATCTTTACGATGATGACGACTCCTTACTTGAACATTCTTCTTCTTATTCGTCTTATTCATCATCTTCTTCTTCCGGCCCCATTTTCTCACAACCTTTTTCAGTCACAAACATAATCATCATAAGATCATGTCCATGCTTACCGTCCCTTATCACTCAGTCAGTCAGCACACAGATTCCTTCCCGCAAAACGGCAAAACACACCTGAGCCAGATCCCACTCAGTCAGACAGACATCTCCACCAACTCCCATAACGTAAAACTCTTGAAACCAACAACCCCCCACTTCCTTCCACTGCATTTCTCCTCCCGCCCGTTATATAATCAACGGTGATTTCCTTTCACCATAACAAAACTCCTCGCTCTCCAACCGACTTCTCATCATCAGATCATCTTCGCCACGCCAGCCGGACTTTTGCCAACTTTAGCATCTTTGCTTCTGCAACTCATTCCTCGGTCAAACACCACCGCCATCAACACCGTTATTATCATTATTATTATTACCAACTTCTTTTTATCCTACCAGCACACTTCCTATGCACACGTATATAGAAGAGGTGACAAAACCTTCATGCATCGCATCCGCCGGCCCAACCAACAACAGCCGCAGCGCCGTGGGAACGTTTTTGCAAAAAGCAAATATTATTCGCAATACTCATTCCGCTATCTTTGGGCTCGACTTCCGCTCTTGATCAACTACCCCTGCGATCATCAAACAATTATGTTTTACAACAACATACCTCCCACTTTTTTCAATACTGAACAAACAAATTCGATAATTCGCCGCCCTTTCCGCACATCCCAATACATATCCAACTTCAAAATTGGCAAAGGAGAAGATGCACTTGGGCTTCTGTGGGCCACGCGCCTCCATCAATCAAAACACACCCTTTCAACTTCAACTTAGTCTTCAACGACTTTCTCTTCCTGTCAGCTACTGTATATATATATATGCCATAAACTATATAATCTTTTCGAGCTTCTTTCCCTTCCTAGCCAGCTATTCACGCTTTTTTGTTCCTCCCTACTTTACTAATCCGCTTACCTTTTAAATCCCTTAGTGCCTAGGCAATCTCCTTCTCGAGCATAACATCTTCATTTTCCCCAGCTCCTCATCCCCTCTTAATCACAATCAATCCTCTTCATTAATTACGCACACACCACATGCTTTTTGCAGAAATTATTCCTGGCCTCGATGACGCTCCAAAACCAGATTCCATCCTTTTCCCTCACAGATCAAACTTGCTTGATTTTTTTCGCATGCATCATAAACTATAGAAAAAGTCAGTTTTTAGCCCCTGTCTCTCCATCTTCACATCTTCCATCAAACAGCTTTGTTCATCAAAGTATTTACGGCTTCCTTGAAATTAATGCACATGTTCAACATCATCAGAAGCAAGAGCCCCGATCTTGAGGTCATTTACAACAGCTCACTACACACACAATTCTCAACCTGATTCCTACAAACTACAAAAAACCAACTCTTGCCCCCACAAGCTGCATTTTTAATTACATTTGCCAGAACATGTACACCAAGGGGCATATGCTACCATGTAACACAAAAGTCGTTTTTCCCCAACACACTAGTGCAAAAGAACCCAACAATCATCACCTTCCTCAACCATTGTAATTTTTGCAATAGCCATTCATGTTTTCTCATAACCTTCATAAACTAGTTGAAAGTCCAGTTTGCAGATCCCCGTGTCCATTCCCACAACTACAGCAAACCTCATCATATTCATGCAAACTTTATACAAAAGACTACCTAAACTTATCACGCGTATGCTGTAGCCGTAAGCCGACAACGTGTAATCTGCCCACATTAACAATCGGTTACTGCCAACTTGGAATTGAACGTGATATTATACTGTTTCTTCAAGCCTTTCCCTGCCGAAAATCAATTATTGCTATTCGCTATTCTCATGTCCAGATTAATATTACACAAACATGTATCATATATACTTTAGTGTAAGCGCCTATCTTCGAGATATAAACAGTGATATAATTGGAGCTTGTAATAGCAACTTCGCAACCTTGGGAAAATTCTCGTCATCTCACTTCCTTGCACTTTCTGCATTCCCGTTGCATAAGTACTACTCTGAACTGTTACTGTTGCGCCAACAAAATCAAGTTTCAGTCAAATTTAAAATCAACTCACCTTTGCGGTGGCATTTTGCCCATAGGATTCATTCCGTTGACCGCCGTTGCCGGTTGCATTCTCCACGCTAGAATCTAGCCCAGAGGCACAACTTCGCCGGCCCTCAGTCTATTTATCTGCAAAAATAATAACAAAAAGTTTGGTTAGAATTGCTATTGTCAATAATACATATGGTGTACTGTTAACTAAGATTCCTAATGTCGTTCCTTGCTAATATCATATTCCAAGTCAATTTTAACCTTTAATTTGATTTTGTCATATGGGGATCGCTGCGGTGAACGAAAGCTTCAACTTCAGAACGCAAGACAGCAACTGCCTTCAGACCTCATTCCCAAATAGGCCGAGTGTAAGAAAACATTTGAACATTTGTTGCACAACTTTCTTGTAAGTACCTCTATTTTCGAATGCATTTTTATGAAACATGCGTCCCAATTTCAAGTATAATTGTACCTCTGCTATCTTCAAACGTTTTCTTCGGCAGCAAACGCCAAAGTCACGTTCGCTTTGTTCTTCATTCTGACTATGAGTTGGCTTGTTTGTACCTTTTTGACATCAGTCTGGTCTGACACCATCCTCAGTATGCTAAATTGCCTATTTATTCATCCACAACTTACAATAGTTAGTATCCACTAAAAATAAATACAATTTGATTGCAACATCAACTTCTATTTCCCCCTCTTTAGCGAACTCAAGCTGATTTCCACGATCCTCACTGGATCCATGGTTAACTTCGGCTACAAACGATATCGACCCATAGAGAAAATTTCGTTAGAATTCAACCTATTCCCATTTGAATTCCCCATCAACAATCGGGTTTCACCCGACGCTGTTCCTATTCGACGTCATCAGTTGCCATTTTCCCATATGCATTACCCCCCCCCCATGCGTATCGGCATCGGCATGAAAACTGAGTATGATGCAATTATCGGGGCACATTCCGACGTATGTTCAGTCACTACTTGCATCACGAAACTAAGGAAATCACATCACATTTTTCTAGCAATTACACCTCCATTTACTGTAATTTCGCTTTGTAAACTCTCATCACTTTTTTTCTGTGCCAAACCAGTTTTTATTTGCCTGGAAATATCAATTCAACTTTTCTCACCTTTTCTTTTCACCTGTGATTCTATTTTCTATTTGCCCCTCGTTACTAAAATAGAGCAGCTGACTGACTGACCAACCTGGTTCTACTTCAAAAGTTTCTGTAGTCTGATTAATAGCCAATAATAAGTTACTTTCGATCATCATTTAAAGCTTAAAACAACAAACAGCAACTGCATAATCCGTCAATCCTTCCTGAACATTTGTTTGCTCTTTGTTCCCACCAACATCGCTAATTTGATCTATAGTTAGACTTCTTCCAGAAAGCAGCCAGATTACGTCTTCAAGAGATACTTTGACTCGAATTATTTCGGCTACTTCAATCTAACTACAACTCAGTCATTCTTTACTCCTTCACCACGCTTGTATCACACATCTCAGCTTATTTTTCAATCATGACAACTCCACATAAACCAACAAAAGAACATATGATATCCATAATCGACTAAAAGTTTTCCGCAGTTCATACGAATACGGAACAAAATTATAACAAGGTCATGAAGCCAGCCAAACTTGAAAGACGTAACACACGAACAAGGCTGAAAGCTCTGACGCTTTGACCTTCCCCTAATTGTCACCATTTCATCTTATCAAATCTCCAGACGGTTTCTAATATTCCCATTTCTGCAATTTTTTCCTTCTGTGAGTCTCAATGTACAACTTACAACTGCAAAATTCTTCCAACCTTATTGTCACATGTTCTAAATAAATGAACAAAGAATCTGCAATGATCTACCAACGCTTCAGCTACACAACAGACCTTTACCGGCTCGCTCAACTCCACACAAACTCTGACCTTGACCACAAATTAATCAGCAATTTCATGCGAACCATGTTACAAATTTTGTCCCATTCTATTTTATTATTGTCAACTCTCCAGTTGGACATGCTCGACTCCCACGTCTGTCTTCGCTAACTCGCCGGCACAAAGCTGACCCACGACCCCTTATATTTTGCTTGTAACTTCGACGCTTATCGTTCAGTAACATATTCGTGGCTACAACAGTAACATTGTCGCGCACGGAGAGAGATCAACCTTTTTGCCAATTTCCCTCGCAAACCCGAACGTGCAGATCATTGTCATTTTGCAAGCCATTTGTCTCCACATCCTGTGTTGAGATTTGCGCTCGTTTCCTCTGTAATTGACTGTTATTCCATCTTTTGTAGACTAACTCAATTTATTTATTCATATTCCACAGCTATGAACATGATTACGCGAGTCGAGTCGACTTTTGTGTATTCCGCTCCACGTTGCAACTTTGCAACTGGTATATATAAACATAGACGCACAGATTGAAACGGCAGACAGAAACAAACAACTGCTACTTTCTGCGAGCTCTCGCTGATTGAAGGTTAACCGGAGGTCGCTTCACTACACGTTAAAACATTTTTTGTCACGCATCTCATTTCAATCACCTTCTTCGATACTACCTCCACTAAAGCATACAGTATATACACATTTCCCTCTTCTACACTGTATTTGCAGAAGCTCTTCATTTTATCTATTCCAGGAGTCAAAGTGTTACATCCACCACATGATCCATCCTCATTTTTGCATCGCCAAACACCCAAATTATCAACACCTACGCTTTCACGCTTTTTCATCCTTTCAGCAAGTCAAAGTGTAACATGTTGCTCCCTCCCCCCTCTCTTTTGACATTTAACTTAATCTCACCTTTTCCCCCCTCTTCTTTGACAATACCCAAACTCCATAGCTTTCATTTGCAAACCTCTCCTCCCAAATGGCCAAAACGTTGGCACAGCTACCGAAAAACACTACTCCACAACTCAGAACCTACCTCACGTCATTCATGACGCCACAAATTTTCACAACGTTCCGCTCCCTCGACTGGACAAAGTCATCCAAGTATAACAACGTTTCCAATTCCCTCCTCCACGAGCCCACATATACTCATGTGGACCGTTTTGCCTTCCTTCGTACTCAGCATTTGCGAAGAACTATCGTGCAACCCCTTCCACTTTTCACTGACGTAGTCGCCTTCCAGTGAAAGCTGTGTAGGAGTATGCCATTATCTCATCTCCTCAACGCCTCCATCCGCCCAGAATCGGCTCCTGCTTTCTTTTCTCTATTTCCCTCCTCATCATGCGCTGGAAATCAGCTGTTTTCGAAACACATCTCCTTCTCCATCTTTTCCTCTCAGCCAGCCGGACCATTTCACTTCTTCTTCTTCCTGTCGCCCTCAATCCAAATCTCTTATTATTACGCAACACTCAACTTGCTCAAACGTCAAAAAGTCAGGTGATTCATGAAACGTTCTATAATAGAACCGCGCATTCAACAATCTTGTCAATCAACTAAACCTTGAGCTGACTCGCTGGGAGTAGGTTCCGTTTATCTCAAATCTGGCTCAAAACTTTTACTTTTTTCCTCCATAGATAACCTCAAATCCGCGGCCTCCTCACCTTCATAGCCTCTTCTTGCTTAATCCCATAACACAAACGTGGAATTCAGTTACCTAACCCTCAAGTACACTTTGACAGCATTCTCAACAACATCGCCAAGCTTTAGGTACTTTTTTTACACTTTGCTCCATTTACCTGCTTCATTCAAAAGCTCCGCTTCGCACCTCCATCAGCAACTGGGAACATAAAATCCGCTTTTCCACTTCACAAGCACGCCGAAAGCTCTCTCTCCACACAAAACTCGCTTCGTTACGCAACCGGCATCCAAGCTTGGGACTGACTTTCACTCTCTTTCTCTCTTTCACGAATTATTCTCACTCGCACTCCTCACCGCCGTCAATCCCAACTCCTCACGAACCACAGCCACTTTCTCCACACACACACACACGGCCACCACTTGCTTTTTCTTCCTCGGCTCCCGCCGCTTCCAACTCCCTCACAAAGCTCAACATCCACTTTCTGACCTGGATCAACAATTCCTCTCCTTCAGTCTCCAATATTTAGATGCATATATACATTTCTTCACCAACTCATCAATCACAAAAAAAGTTCTCAAGGATCCTTTAAGTACGCCGCCGCCTCCTTGGAAACAATCTCTCTCACAGTTATATAATATTGCAACACAAGAGCGGCAAAGGGGCCCTTGCTCTTCCCAGTGACCCCTGTCATTCACTTATGCCGCACAAACGCTTGTCATTGGCGCTGTCGCAAGAACAATGTAAACAGCGGCACTCGCTCCTGCACAGTAACTCCTTTCGCACGCTTCCACCCTTCAAAGCAAACTACGCCAACAACGTTTGCAAACTTGCCTACTAGTCTCACTCAGTCAGTCAGCAATGGCCAAAACGCTCCAACCTCTGTCACATACAAACAGCATAAGGAATGGACGCAATAACAAAACGCTCGCGCTCCTGCCTCCTTCCAACATGCAACTGTTTCCATATCAAATCCACAGACACAAAACGCTGCGCTCCTGCCTTTCCTCTCAACCGCTTATTATTATACGCTTGTATTTCCAAATACACTTATGCTCACTCACCCACCAACTGCTACTACTATGCACTTGGAACACAATTCACAATACCGTACCCACCATGCATAAAGAGGCGCTCTTCATCAAATCCTCGTCCCGTCCTCACTTGTTATCTCTCTTTTGCCACACAACGGCAAGCGCACCAACTAATATCAGATAATGTATAACATCAACTACATTCAGCCATCCTACTTTTGCCATTTTCCCATTTTGCACACCACCATATTCCCTTCAATCTCTCCTTACACTCCAATATTCTGACGACTATAACGCTGCTCCCTCCTGACGTCTCTATAAATGTATATAAACGTAAATAGCCCACACTCAAACCACCGGCCCATCACTACTACTGCTACTACTGTCTTTCAACCTTTGCCAATATCCTTCCCGTCCTTCCTACGACAACTACGCCACAATTATCCCTTACACAATTTCGATCCGAGACTTTTATAAATGCCTACTACTCATATTTCCTTCCTCCGACACCTGTTCTACAAAACAAGACAATACCACATTTCCCAATTCAGTACAATGTTTTCTAGTAGACACTTATCCCTACTTTTGAGTCAGTCCCACTATTTCTCAATCCCGACCCATCTCATGCAGCAACTATATATCTATACATATTGGAAAAACATGATCCATATTTTGCAATTGATCGCTTTTTAGTTCAAACTAAACTCACTCGTCTCGCTCGCAGTCTCGCCTTCTTTTCAACTGCATATACCATCCTGCTCTTCATGAATAAATTTACGTGAACTGGAAAGAGTAAATCACCTCCACAGATTCACTCCCGCCGACCCACCAAATACATGATGGACAGGTACGTGGAATTCCATATCGATAAAAACAAACAGTCTTCAACGAGACGTTTCTCATCTCCCCCGACCTCCTCGACTTGAGCGTCGTCACTTCAAATCGCTTCTCTGTCTTGAGCCCATTACCAAACAAATGATACAAAACCATTCAACCCGTCTTCTGAATGACGCCAACACCTTCTGTATCACTCCTTTGCGAAATTTCTTCATCTCATTTATTTGTTTATTGGCAAAAGTAACGTTCACTCTTGTGTACTCCCTTCTTCATGGAAACTCACCATCTCTAACTCACTCATTCACTCAGTCAATTCCCATCTTCCGCAATATTCACACATCCAACAAAACTAACATTTAACGTTTAGCCTTGTGCTCAAGAACAGTCGTATTGCATAATAATATCCAACGCACCCAAAACTCTCCAGACGTCCAAGTCTGTGTCCATTACACAATTGGGCTTCTTGCAAAAAAATATAAAGTCTTGCCGCCAACTCATCAGTCAGCTTCTGGCCGCAAAATATAACTCTGACCTATCCAACACTGTCCTACCGATTTTGGGTTGCTTGACGAACAGAAAGCATGCAAGTTTCAGCAAATATGTAAACTACTGCTACAGGACTCTCTTAACAATTATAAATATCAACATTTCAGACAAAAATTATTACAAGCCCAGACTACACATTTATTGTCCGACAAAAACCCAGATGCCTAAATTCTGACCGCCGCAACTTCTTGACCTCGTCTTGCACGATGGATGAAAACACAATACTTCTTTCTGCACCGTTCCACCACCTGCAATCCATTCACGAAACCTTGCTCCTTCCATTGCATTTTCCGCTTTTCACCCTGCACACAAACCTATTACCGCTATAAACCATATCATCCTCAAATCTGATAAAAATCCTTAATTTTTCTTCTTCTTCCAACTGTATTTGTGCATGCATATATAAATAGTCCAAGTCTAATCTCTCATTTCGCAATCCAGCGTGCAACATCGATTCCGTCATAACGTTTCATATTTTCCCTGCAAATTTCAAATCTAGTCTTGCATCGACCTGGAAATATTTACAATACTGTTCAAAGATCAAGAACCGCAAATCAAATCTTTTCTCCTTTCATTTCTTCAGTCAGTCTTTCTTTCCCAAACTATAAACTTCACAACTTAAAATAGCGGCCAACTTTTCCTCAAATCGTGGCAGCAGGCTGCCTCCACTCAAAAACACTTGCTTCTCCCCTCTCCGACAGCCTAGTTTTTTGTCCTTTACTTGAGCAATTAGTGTGATTAAATTCACTTGAGTGTGTCACGCTTGAACCAAGTCATTCAAGGGGCAGACATGATTCAGTTTAGCTTCGCAAGAATCATATTGCGTAATTCACTTGTTTCTCTCATGACTTCTCCTCGTACTTGTACTAACATCAAAGCTTGGACCACCAGCCAAACTCATCTACCCCCTCTACACACGACTCTCATAATTAATTGAGCTTTTCGTAAACAAATCGTTTTGTCCATTTACAATAATTAGTCAAAACATTTTCACCCCCCCTCTTCCTGTCTCCCCCGCTTCACAATGTATATAATAGCCGTGTACACCAAGCCAAAAATGAAATCCTCATCATCATCCGACCTCTTTCAAAACAAGATGCTGTATTTAACTCCACGACACTGCTTCAACTACATTTATACATACAAAAAACAGTTATCAATTTTTCCTTCCTTCGTAAATACCAACATCAACATTTCGCCACACTTCTTTTCAAGACGTGTAACAAGAACCTGTGTTTGTAACATGCCCACTGCAACACAACACATTCCCAATGAGAACACACGCATTTTTACACGGCGCTTTAAAAAGCTTCAACAGCTTAAAGGATGCATTACTAAATATATATATATACAACACCCTTTTTCATTCAGCGGCAACCAAATGTACCTTATAGCATCCGTCATTTCCCTCATGTCGTCAGTCAACAACATTTTCATCATGTAAACCTCATTTAATTTTACACTCCTTCGCATATACCCATCCGCAGCGGGTGGGGGACGTAAGATTAACGACGTTAGATTAACGATATTCAAGATTAACGACTTAAGATTAATTCGACTGCAGATCCACCGGACATATGATTATATGGACTTCAGATTAACTGGACTTGAGATGCAAGAGACTTTTGATTAACGTGTCTTGAGATTAACGACACAAGATCAAGATTAACTTGAAACTGGGAAATGACATATCAC